>JAJOOO010000486.1:0-49460 GCA_029582685.1 Solanum piurae | reverse complement strand
AAGAAAACGGGTGCACCATTGCTTTAAAGATAAGATCAAAAAATTTATAATAACAATAACTAAGTGAGCAATACATAAAAATTACATTACCACAAAAAATATCATCAGTTTACAATTGTACTCGACGAGACTTCATATTTTGAAAACGATCTATAATAGCATCATTACTTACATTTTCAAATATCTTCCGCTCTATCTTACAAACTAAACAGCCATTCAAAAATTCTTCACCAATGCTATTACGTAGATCATTTTTTATGAGCTTCATTAAGGAGAATGTTCTTTCCACACTTGTCATAGCAACAGGCAAAATCAAAGCCAACTTTACAAGCAAATAAACAAGAGACCAAGTTTGATCCAATTTTGTTTGTGCCATCATCATAGCAAGATCTTTAATCCCCTTCAAGTTGAGAAACTTGCTATCACACTCTCGAGCATAGACAATGAAACTAGCAAGCTGATAACTGAGATCTCGAAGTTCATTATCACCAAACTCACTTTTATAATATTCGGCTAACTTCATTATTCTGCTCTTACTAAAATTAGCAAATGAATCAACCGGATTCAAACTAGCCATGCCAAGGAGTAAGTCACTAGTCACAACATCAAAACGATTATTGAGCTCCTGAAGTTGCAAATCAATAACTGCATAAAACACTTTCACACGAAAGTGATGTAAATATGAAATTTTGGACTTCTTACGCTTCGATCTTGGATAGTCTTCAGTCATTTCGGGAACCAAAATATCGTGTTTATCACAAAATGAAGAAACCTCATCCATCAAAGACTCCAAACAACTCTCTCTCATTGTTTGTAATCTTCTCTTTGAAAGATTAAGCAATCCCATAGCATTGACAATATCTTGATCTTTCTTTTGTAAAGCTTTGTTCAATTCATTTGTAAGAAACAACATCTTGAACATCCAATGCAACACAAAGATAAATTCAAATTCTTGAATTTTATCTAAAAGGTTACCTGCCGCAAGTTTATCAAGATCATGTGGAGAATTTTCTTTCATATCTTTAAGCACATTAGCAATTGAAGAAAATATAATCATGAAATTTTCCAAGGTCTTGAAATGGGATCCCCAACAAGTATCACACGGTCGTTGGAAGCCACGTTCTTGATTTAATCCTTGTTCGATAAAAATTTCTCCAGATTTAAGCAATTCTTCCAACTTCTCAACTTGGTGTTGTCGAAGTACGTCTCTGCGTTTAAAAGATGTCCCAATAGTATTCAAATTAGTGACAACATAAAAGAAATTTTTCACATTCGGATATTTTTTAGAAAGAGCCACAAGTGTCAATTGTAATTGGTGAGCAAAACAATGAATATAATATGCAGACGGAGCATCTTGCAAAATCAAAGACTTTAGGCCATTTCTTTCTCCTTGCATATTACTAGCTCCATCATAACCTTGTCCACGGAGTCTTGATAGGCATAACGAGTGATCCAAAAGTAAAGAGTAAATTACTTTTTGCAATGATCTTGCGGATGTATCACCCACATGAACAATACCCAAAAAGCTTTCTATCAACTCTCCGTTTTTGTTAACATATCGTAAAACTAGTGCCATTTGCTCTTTATGTGAAATGTCCTTTGACTCATCAACTAGTATTCCAAAATAATCACCATCCAAGTCTTTGATGATAGCTTTAATTGTTTCTTTAGTACAAGCATCCACAATCTCTTTTTGAATTGTTGAACAAATCATCATATCATTTTTTGGAGCATGTTGTAATATCACCTTTTCCACATCCGGACGATTAACCCCATGAAATTTCAAAAGTTCAAGAAAAAGACCTTTGTAATCGGAATCTTCACTCTCATCATGACCACGAAATGGCAATCCATTTCTTAGGAGAAACCTTACCACATCGATTGAGGCATTTAAACGAATTCGATAATCACTTTTTGTTTTTTCACTTTGCTTGTGAAGAGAAGATTGAATTGATTGACGTTGATTCGCAAAATCAAGCATCCTATTCAAACATTTGTTATGAATACTATTCACCTCACCAACATGCAATCGAATTCTTTCCGGACCATGGTTCCAATTCTTAAAACCATCTTGTGTAAATGATTTTCCCGCATTACCACGACTTTCAAATTCATTCTTGAAGAGATAACAACACAAACAAAATATAGCATCATCATCTATGCTATATTCCAACCAAGCAGAATTTGGAGCATTAAACCACTCAGGATTAAATTGCCGATTACTAGTCCCAAATGTTGTTTTAGGATATACACGAAGTTTTGGTTGATAAGGCCCCATCAAAATATAATGTCTCCTCACAACATCTCGAATATTAGAATCATATTCAAAGATGGGTTTTCTTTCTCCGAAATCCCATTTGAGAGATCCAACCCCAAGAATACAATCAACATTTGATGAAGAAGGTGTAATTGTCTCTCTTTGAGCTTCTGGAGCTACATGTGAACATTTCTAAGAGGACGCTATTATGTCTAATATATATATACAAAAATATACTTATCTAGTATAAAAAATATATGTATTAAGTATTTAATTTGTGATGTATCCAATGTCCAATATATAAATATTTGCATAGATATATCTGATATAATTATAATAATCCTTCAATGACTATCTATAGGTCAAGAAAGACATCATTCTGCAATGCAAGCATTCAAATTGCTAATTAAGGTACGCTAAGGTAAATTATTGCAAAGAAATTTGTATGTTTTTGTTAATTTGAAATAAGACGTCTTAATATACAATATATACTTGATACGTATCGAAAGTAAATACTTCAATATACAATCTACTAAAATAAATTCAAAAAAATATGAAGGCTACTACTTATTTTTATTTCTTTAGATGTACCTACTGTCACGGGCCTATTTTCTTAGGTCTCGTGGGACAGTAAAGGAGGACTTGCACAGCTCCTCGTAAGCTCAATTCTAACACAAATAAGCATTAAAGTGCAGCAACAAAATCGTCTAAAACAGTCCACACACAAACAGCCAAAAAAAAGGCAAATAAGAGAGCAAGTTTGAGAGGCAAGTGCCAAATTTTTTTGTATTTCTCTAAGTGTTCCTCTACACAAGTGAACCCTTTACATTAGCTTATACAAGCTGTAAAAGTAAGACTAAAAACGTAATGGGAAAATTTTCAAGAGAAAAGGCTAAAAAGGGACTCTTTACAAAGTTAAAGAGTAGATGGGAGAAGGTGGAATGTGTCTATCACAAGTCAGTCTTGTCCCCTCTCTTGGGGCCCGTCTTGGCTGAAAGTCAAGGCCATTAAATGTTCACCAAGGATCTTCAAGTTATCTCCCAAAGTTGGAATATAATTGGCACTATATATATGTATGTACATTGTGTTTCCTTTCCATTGCCAAAAGAAAAAAGAGAAGTCCATGGCTTTCCAAGTAGAACCAAAACTTCCCATAATTGAGTTCACAGATGAGACCTTGATGGGTGGCACAACCTCATGGATATCGACGTCTCGAGAAATCCGATGCGCGTTGGAAGAGTACGGTTGCTTTGCGGCAGTGTACAAGAAAGTCATGCCGGAGCTAAGGGAAGCCATGTTTGATCATTGCAAGGAGTTGTTCAAACTTCCCTTAGAAACTAAACTCAAAAATAATAGTGATATTTTGGGTTTTGGGTATGGTGGGAATTTTGGTACTATGCCTCTAGCTGAATATTTTGGTATCGCCAATGGAGAAACTATTGATGCAACCAAGGATTTTGCAAACAAGATGTTAACAAATGACAACGTCCGTAAATACTGGTAATAATTTATGTCACACTTTTCATTTTTTTTAGATTCAATTTTATATAAACTCTTATAATAATCTTTTAGAATATAGTAGTACTTTTCGTCATGATTATAATTTTAATTTAGTGTATTTTTTGTATAGTTTTTTTATATCAAAATTGAATTTAAAATATTGAGTTGATTATTGATCTGATTCAATTCAGTTTCAAAGGTTAGTTTATTTACTCTTGAGAAGCAAAAAAGCACCACATAAATTGAAATTGAGGGAATTTTTAAGTGAAAGATGCTTGTCATCCGAGTAACCATATATATATATATCTTCGTAGGAGAATCACAATATTTGGTAGGTCACTAATTTTTATTTTATCAATGTACCCTTAGAACAAGGTCTTTTGTATTTAATTTTGTGTATCGAGTAAAATAATTAAGCTCTTTTAATAAATAATTATTTATGTAATGTAAGTAGTAAGAGAACTTCTTGATCGCGATCTAAATCAGTTATTTATTATTCAAAAATTCTTGTTTAGACAGTTCATATCATCCATACATAATGGTTTGATTTAAGATTGTAATTCTTTCTTGTTTCAACATTAACTTTGTTAATTTCTTGCAGCGAAGAATCGATTTCATATTCAAAATTAATTGCTGAACTGGACGATACGATTATCCGCATGACGTTGGAAAGTTATGGCATAGAGAAACATTATGAAGCTCTAAAACATTCATGTATGTATTTGATGAGATTAATTAAATATCGAAGCCCAAAAAATAATGAAAAAAGTATAGGTCATTTACCTCATAGAGACAAATCATTTATGGGAATTATTGACACTAATCAAGTTGGAGGTTTGGAGATGCAAACAAGAGATGGAAAATGGATCACATTTCATCCCTCTTCTTATAAAACCCTTGTCATCATAGCTGGTGAGCCATTCACGGTAAGAATTGCGGACAGTTTCTATTTTACATGATAATTAAGAAATTATTAACAGATTAATCAGCTTTACTGTTTTATCCTTTGTTTATATTAATTAATCTCTTGAAGATCTTAAAAATTTGTTTAAACTTTCAAAGGTCATATTAATTATAGAGGTAAAATAGGAAAAAAATAATTTATTTTATTCTAATTTAATAAGTGATCAAATTATATGGGACAAATATTTTTAGTAAGATAATCATCTAATATGGAACAGAGGAAGTACCAATTTAAGGGACTATTTTGAACTTATTTTTAAGTATAAGGGACCATTTTTGTAATTTTCTTTTTAAAAAAAGTTTTGATGAAAAGGTGAAAAATACAAGCTTAGATGAATCTAATAATTTTGGCTAGGTTCTTGTTGATGTGTTAAAATCTGTGTATAAATATTAAATTTCGAATTTAGTAATTGAGATGATTAGTTCTAAAAATAACTTTGATTATGAGTGGAAATCATTTTCTTTTCCTGAAGAGTATCTTTTACTAATTTTTAACTTCATGTTATTTGTTTCAACTAGCAATCAGATATAATTATTGATCTTTATATTCATATCAAAACACACTCTGATCTTCTATTATTAGTAGTACTATTATTGTTACTTCCTTTGTCCCAAAAATATTGTCTTAGTAATTACTATTTAGATAATCAAATGATATTTTCTTTGATTATAATTATTTCATATACTTTCTAAATATTTTAAAGTGATAACTATTGTAACTTATAGTACTTCTAAAATAGTTTCTAAATGTGTAAATTTTAATTTTTTTTAAAATTAAACATTCTATATCTGAATTCACATCGAACATTAGTTAGTTTGACTCCCGTACTCTGAATCAGGACTCTTTTTTGGAACAAAAGGAATATTATTAATCCTTTAGCATATTTAACTATACCCTCCGTCCTTATTTACATGGACACACTTTACTTTTTAGTTTATCCCATAAAGAATGATACATTTCTATATAATTGGAAACAACTTAATTTTATCTTTAATTAATGATATGATTTATAGCAACAAAATGTCATAAAATTGTTTCAGACTACAAATTTCAAAAATCTTTCATTCTTTCTTAAACCTTGTGCCTAGTGAAACGATGTCACTTTTCTATAATCACAAACAACTTAACTTAAAATTCTCTTTTTATCTTTAATTAATGAAATGATCTATAACAACACAACCATCTAAAATTTGTTTTAGACCAAAAATCATTGTTTCTTCCTTAAACTTTGTGTCTGGTAAAACGATGTCAGGCGGAGAGAGTACTTAAAATTTTGAGTGATGACAGGCATGGAGCAATGGTAGGGTATATGCACCAATACACAGAGTGATTATGAAAGGAGTTGAAGATAAGTATTCACTAGCATTGTTCTCTTTTATGAGAGGAACTATTGAAGTACCAGAGGAGTTAATTGATGAAGAGAATCCAAAGCAATTCAAGTCATTTGATAACTTTCAATATCTCAAATATTGTGGAACACATGGCTCCAAAGAGAAAGATCCCTTAAAAGCTTATTGTGGTGTTTGAAAATATTTATGATCTATGTTATGTATTTTCCTTCATTATATGTTGTTCTTTGTAATTTCATGCTGCTTGTTTTTATCATTTCTACTTTTATCTTTATATTCAACTTGGAGTATATTGTGTGCTTGAATTAAATAAAGTTTCATGAATGGTTGTGTTATCTGTGTTTGTATTCGTATTTCCTAGCAAAGCAAGAAGTTATACTCTTCTTCTATTATTTTTTTATGATCGTGATGTCTGGACCAATTTTTGTGCACCTTGCGTGATGTTCGGACCAATTTTTGCGCACCCTGATTAATTCCAATGGATACCTATCACCTTCTACCTGCAACAAGTACCAGATAACTCTATCCACCGAAGCTAGGACAAATGGAAAGGATTACCTAATGTTCTTTTTGCCTTCATTAAATTTTGAACCTGCGATCTCAAAGTTCTCCACCACTTCATTTACCACTAGGTCACACCCTTGAGTACAAGCAAGATGTTGTACTTGAGGGATAAATTGCATTATTTATAAATTTTGCACCAACACACTGGCATGGCTACACTTGCTAACATATTCATCAACACAGTACTATGAGTTAAGTTTATATGCAGTGTTGACATCCCTCTCACAATTGAAATTTTGGGAGGACAAATCTTAATACAAGGAATATGAAAATATAACAACTAACAAGATAAGCAATGCAAATAGAACATAGGAACTAACAAGTCCTAGTAGAAAGGAACAAGAACACAAAATAATGTGATAATTAAAACATAATAAACAACCGACAATGATATATATCAAAAGCAAGAACTACATTATTACCACTAGTATAACAACAAACACCAACAAGACTAAACCCTTAGAAAGCAAGACACCACTTCATTGCCTACTAACCTTTATGTATCCTCCGCATCCTCCAATCTAATGCCATACCCTTGATAACTTTAAAGTTGTATCATGTCTTGCCTAATCACCTCTCTTCAATACTTCTTCAACCTACCTCTATTCATACCAACTATAACCAAGCTCTCACACCTCCTCACTGACTATGTATCTCAATCTCGCTTCTCTCATTCTATCCACCACGAAGGCCACTCCCACCTTATCCCGTTCTCATTCTATCCACCACGAAGGCCACTCCCACCTTATCCTGAATATCTTCATTCCTAATCTTATTGCTCCTTGTATGTCCACACACAACCACCTCAACCTCTTCATTACAACATGCATCTTCTGAACATAGGAGTCGACTAACCAAAACATTTAATTGGCCATGTCATATTGCTATAAAAAAAACTTTAATTTAACCTGGTGATTTAATACATACAAACTTAAAACTGAATCTCGTAAACCAGGGAACAAACAAGGAGCAGCATAACATATTTTGGGAAGAAACTAGTATGAATTACAACTAACACGACGAAATATTGACCGTCGAATATAGTTCAAAGAGGATACACGCTGTACACTGAAAATTTCCAATGTGGTTTGCCCCCAACACTGGAATAGAAAGTAATATTATTAGCAAGGACGATTACTAATTCCACCATTGTACCAAATAAGAAACAAACCAAAGTCTTAATAGAAAATTTATCACCCAACACCTGAGCAAGCTATGCTCTCTCCTGACTTAACAGTAAGTTCCAAACCTTAAAAAGTATCCACTAGACTAGCAGTAACAACATTAATTAGAGCTGTGAACGGAAAACTCATAAAGACCCGACGACAGTACATTTAGAAGAGAAACTTTTTATATATACTAGAAAGCAGCTGCACAACTTCTGAACCCTTCACCAGTATCTTCATTTAATCATTTGCCAATGCCGAGAAACCATGCCACAAGAACCTGAGTCAAAAATATATGACAAAAACAACTAATCACTCATATTTATACATAAAAACAATACCCAAAGTATGAAGTTATGAGATTTGTAATGCTACCACATATTTAAACAGATAACAACCACCTGTCAAGCTGCTGAGTATCTTCCAAAGTGAAGCAGCATGAGCAGGCAATTGTCATGCAAACCTGGGATCGTAAAATCCAGAATCAGAATGGTATAACTGGTTATAGGTTCAAACAAATGAGAATCTGAAGTTGTAAGAGTTAATGTAACGTAAAGTACTCTTGATACAACCCCTATTTAAAGCTAGACCAAAAAAAAACGTTGCATGAATTTTGTGTTTAGTAAATATTTGTTCTTGCTTATGTTGTTTATGGAGGATAAGGAGATCTAGGCCTCATTTGTTTGCACTTTTAATGCAGGTCTGAATCTGAATGGACCATTAAGTGCATTTGTTTTAATTAAGATTTAAGCACTTAATTGGTCTAAATAGGTCTTAGTCATTAAGATCTAGAACAGAGTTTTAATATGATTAAGAAGTATTCTTGTGTAGATAATATTTACCATCACTCTATCTATGATCACCAGCCACCATCACTAACCACCTATGCCTCTACAACCACCACCGCCACCACCATTGTTAACCACCATCACTAACCACCTATGCCTTTACAACCACCACTTCCCCCACCACTATTAACCACCATTACCGTCGTCTACCACCAACCATTGCTAACCATTACTGCCAGTTGCAAGCACACTTACTGACTCCATTATTATAATTATTCATTGATGTCACCACCTCTACCATGACTACCAACCACTACCACCACTACAGTCAATTCCTACTACTAGCAAACACTGGCATCACAACTAGCATTGTTGTCAACTACCACCATAAACTCATCATTCACCTCCACCACTACTATCAGCCACTACCATCACTGTGGTCAGTCTCTACTACCAACCACACTCATCACCGTAACTAGTACCACTATCAACTACCATAAACACATCATCAACCACCACACATTCTTCCACCACCACCAACTACTAACATCAACCAACTTCACCATTACAACCACCACCAATCGCCACCACTGTGACAGTCACCATCTAAGTTGCCCGGACACTGGTGTGGGTGTCTAATACAGGTGCGGATCTAGAGGTTGGATTCAGGGATATGGATCCATGTAATGGATACGGGTGCAGGAATTCGCCTAAAAATAATTAAAATATCTAAAAAAAAGTTATAAAACCTAGATTATGAGATATTATGTGGAGAACTTGAGGAGAATCCTGGAAGGAGATTAAAGGAAAAGGAGTGACATAGAAATTTCTATATAAAAAGTATTCCATTTCCTACAATTTCACCTTAGCTTTTGTATTGATTATAGGAATCATTAAAATTGTCCAGACTTTCCCCATCGATTTTGGTCAAAGTACCCAAAATTTGTTGACCAAATCGGACACGGATCCCACACCCACACCCATGACGTGTCGACACGGGTGCGGCACCAAAAGTGAAGAGTCCAAGCAACTTAGGTCACCATAACACCAACCCAACTCCCCTGCCACCATCCTTACTAGCCATTAACAACAATTATTAGCCTATTACCATCATCACCACTACTACAAACTATCTCCACTATCAGTAGCAACCACAAGTGTTTCATTTTTATTTTTTTATCAAATAATGATTTTATTTTATTAATTTTAAATATACAATTAATTTCTATTTGAATTATATATTTATTATGTACATATAAATAAATTGTGTACATTCGACACAAACAGTCTTAGTCATTCAAAATTCAAATCTAGAGACTATCTTATCATCCAGATATGCATTCAAATTCAGACATTTAAATCTTAGTGAAAACAAACGAGGTCTTACAATAGTAATGCAAACCCTTTTTTAGTTTATCAAAGGCAATAATGCAGGCACTTTAAGGAGGATATTTTCTGGAAATTTCAAAATACCGGATAATTTGGCAAAGAACAAGAAAATCAATCAGATTGAAGTCTGGGAGCTAAATCATTAACTAAAAGCACACCTAATACATGAGATGTCCCCATGCTCCAGATCAACATTTTGGGAGAAAACGAAGGGCCAGAGAGAAGGCTGCGGCACCACAAGCTTCTTTAAGAGATTCGCAACATCCAACTAGAGATGGAATATTCAACTGTAGATTTTGACCTTAATTTGCTTATTTCAAACTGCTTCAACCAACGTAACCATCTCATTGGTCAAACTTCATTTCTGTATATCTGCACAGAAGATAGAGATTGAAGGAACTCAACATTCTAAATGAAGCCAATGAAAAACAGCAGTTTGAACAAGAAATTTAAAATATGATGGTCCCATTTCAGCAGTAAAAAGTGGAGCTTGCCTGCGAGGATTCTTCTGTCGCAGTCTGAAGTCATCATTTGTGAACTCTGGTAATGAAATAGGGGCACACAAGATCAATAATTTACAAGAGAAGTTTCATAGCACAAAAACAACAACATACCCAGTGAATCCCACAAAGTGGGGTCTGGGGAGGGTAGATTGTATGCAGACCTTACCAATACCTCGTGGAGGTAGAGAGGCTGTTTCTGAATACAAGTTCCATAGCACAAGCTTCGTGGAAATATTAATTGAACAAAGTAACAGATAAAGGTTCTTACCAGGCGGAGTCTGTTGGGGCTTCGGTTCACTATTTGGTTTACTTGCCTTATTCTCTTTGCTGCAGACAGGAAGTCATGTTATGTTTCTTTACAACTTAGTAGGTCTATAATCAAACACTACTTTGGACATCTATAGCTACAACACTTCAAAGAACCAAGTAATCACTCTAAAAGTGTAGAATCTTTTTTTTAAAAAGTTGGCTAATAAATACAGATGCTGAATCATATACAGACATTTAACTATCATTGGGAAAACATGGCACAAGAACTCTCTTTAAGATAGCACACTCTTGACATGAAAGATTCACTCAGATTTTCAAAAAGTGCCAAAACGGATGATAGACCCCTTGAATACTTAGAATTGCAATCATAGATTTGCCAAATTCTTTTGGGTTCACAAACAAGAACAAGCTTGGACTCAAAAGTAAATGCTCTGATTGGGTCACTTTTTCTGACTCCTTGTATTCTCATGTGAAATTTAATGCAAAAGTCATGATAAAAGTCAAAGTTGTGTTATACTGAAAACAAGTTGCTGATGAATATGAGCAAAAAAACAAGAGAAAATGCAAAGGAACAAGAATAACTGCATTGACCAAGAGTGTAACATATACATGCCAGTAGAAGAAAACAATGAAATCAACATATCATAACAATCTGCAAAGCATTCTACTGACATTGGAGCAGCACCGAGAGATGATATCTGCCCACTAGGGTGAGGATGGTAAGCACCATCCGCAGTAACATATGGTGAACAGTATTGTGTGCCTAGTGCTCCAGCAGCACCAGCTAAAACTGGCAACCTGAAAAATTCAAACCAATATTTATCTAGTGACACCCAGTTACTCAAATTATAAAGCCGTATCTAAGATCAGAAGAGAACAGGAATTTTATTATATCCAATCCAAGAATTCAGAGAGAGAGATCCTACACATCACCGTCAATTCATTTCCCCCTCAAAATGTGAAGCATGAGACTAAAGAACCTACTCAATAAAATCTCCATGCACTACACGGCAAATTCTTCTCCTGTTTTTTCATTATTATTATTATTATTATTATTATTATTATTATTATTATTTTATTTTATTTTTTTGGAGGGGAGGGGGACATTTAGGTTAGCATCAGATTAGGTAAAGATAACCTCACCATGTCATTTCGGAATTGCCATGCGGTTGACCAACATATCCAGGGAAGGCCATGCCAACAGCAGGAACTCCAACGCCACCTGGGTGCTGGCCTCCAAATTGCACGACTGCAAATCCCATTACAGAAAAAATAATGTTTCCTTAAAAGTACAGATATCATTCTACTTAACAAACAGAAATGATATGATTACCAGTTTATAACACTTACTGGACTTGATATTACTAGAGCATAACTTATGGAAGAGAAAACCTAGCTACTAAACAGAACAAGAAAAAGCATATAGAAATAACATGCTGCATAAACCACTCCAAGAGGGAAATGTAACTTTAAAGAAGCTTGCCTAAACAAGATCACTACTGAACAAGTATGCTTAAGAGAGTCTGTTTCAGAACAAGACCCATATTTTTCAAATCTGTTCGTATATTTGTTAGTTTAATTGGTTATTCTTTTGTTTAATTGTTATATCCAAAGCATGCATGTTAGTTAGTTCATTTCTTTTTTTAGCGTGTTAATTAGTTGGTTGATTTAACTATTTATGTGTAATTTAGCTATTTAATGTTAATGTTGATTTGTTAGATTTGTTAATGTTGATTTGTTAGATTTGTTAATGTTAATTTGTTAGATAAGTTATTATCAATATAGTTAAATACTTAATTAGTTAAACCCTAATTTGTTAGAAGTTACATTTTTTCAAGACCAAAAACCCTAATTCTATTAGTACATACATTTTTTCAAAGTTCATTTTGTTAGTGCTTTAGGTTTTGAAGTAACAATACCTAAACCATATTTTTTTTAGAAGTTACATTCTTTCAAGACCTAAGCTCTAATTCTATTAGTACGTACATTTTTTCATGTTCATTTTGTTGGTGTTTGAGGTCTTGAAGTTACGACATGTAAACCCTAATTTATTAGAAGTTACATTTTTGCAAGACCTAAACCTTAATTCTATTTTTTTTGAGAAAGAAAACCTTAATTCCATTAGTACGTACATTTTTTCAAAAATCTAAACCATAATTCTATTAGTACGTACATTTTTACAAGACCTAAACCCTAATTTTGTTTTTCAAGTTCATTTTATTTGTATTCATTTATCAAACACTTTTTGTCAACTATTTCTTGTTAGTATGGTTCATACCTTTTATGGTAAGTTATAAGTTTGTCATTCCTTTAATCGTCAACCCTAATTAAACTAATTGACGATTTAACTAATTAATAATTTTCTTAACTAATATACAGTTACAATGTATCATATGCAAAACAGATTAAATAAATGATCTTCACCTTAAATTAATCAACTAATTAACAATATTTTTAACTAATTGAGTATTTAAATATATTGATAATAAATATATCTAACAAATTAACATCAACTAATCCAACAAACTAACATTAATATTAAATAGCTAAATAACACATTAGTAACTAAACCAACTAACTAATTAACACATCAAAAAAAAAAGCTAAAGAACATGCATGCTTTGGAAATAATAACTAAACAACAGAATAAACAAAGAATAAACAAGTAACAAACAAGAAATAATTAATAACAACTGTTAAAGGGCATGTTTGATTTTCCTCATATAGCGCACTTATTTAGTGCGCTATACAAGTCCACTGACCATAATGGCCGTTAAGCCTGGTCCGTCAATGGAACTTATATAGCACACTAAATAAGTGCACTATATGTAGATTCTGTCAACTTTGTTTGGTCACTTTTTATTTTTCATCCATCACTTAGGTTCCAAACTAGTATATATTGATGCAGGCTATAAAAGGGCTACCTGGCAGAAAGGTTGGAGTCCCAGAAAACTTCTGATTACTGTGACCACTACCCATGTTTCCAGGTGCACCTACAATGTGAGCCCCATATCCCCTTCCAGGACCCTGAAGACTGCCTTTCCCTTTTGCAACTGCGGAACTCGTTAATTTATTGGACTCTGAAGTAAATGCAAGCTCTCCAGGTTCACAAGTATTCATAACTTGTGCTGTTTTGGGGGGAGATGAAACTTGAGATCCAGCACCCGGTTGCTGTACTAACTGCTGACCAGTTACTTGCAGAAAAGGTTGCCCTCGATTTTGAGCAGAATATCGCTGGGCAGGGTGGAGCTGGGTTGGCAGAGAAACACTATTGACTTGATTATTGGGCACAGGTGATTGATAATTCCTATGCGGTGATGCATTAAATCCTCTTCCTTGGCCTCTCAATGCCTGGGAATGAGTAGACTTCATTGAAGAAGACAACCCCAGTGGCAACTGCACACTGGATGAAGGCTTCCCAGCAACTGCAGGAATAGAATCATCAATATTAAGCTTGTTTATGCCAAACGAATCATTCGGATCCTTCCGGATTATTGCAGTTGATTGTGCAGAAGCAGCACTTTCGCCTGAAAGAGAAGGCTGAACACTGCGGCTACTTGTCTCAGTTTGCATTTCCCTCTTGTGTGTTATTGTAGTCTCTTTACTGGAAGAGCTAGAGGGATAAAATGGTGGAGAAGCATAATTCAATCTTGACATAAACCTTTGATTTGCAGCTGTAACTGCATCTTTTACTAAATCCGATACAGAAGCAGATGCTTTATTTGTGCTATAATGTGATGGTTTGTCAACGGACTGACCAGATCTGAAAAATTAGATTTGGCAAGAAGAATTGAAAAATATCCTTCACAAGGAAAAAATGAGAATAATAGTTGAATTGAAACTTACTGCTTGTTTAGTGGAGGAGGTGCGTCAATGTTGTCCTTAAAAGATGGTCTGTACCTCCTTGGTCCCCGACCTCTGATAGCTTTTGAAGGATTACTCTGAATGTTCTGGTTATTATCCTTAGTCTGATCATTACCATTGATGTACGCTTTGGGTCTTCTTCCTTGTGAAGCTCCACTATCAGCCCCTCTCATCCTACCAGGACCTCGATAGCGACCCCTTGATATCCTCCTATCCTGAGAATTTTACAAAATCTTGTGAGCAAATGACTAGCAGACAGGAAAAATATAATGCTAGAATGAATAGCAAATAAATAAAAGCAGTCACCTCGTCATAATTCCTCTGCTCCACAGTCAACTCTTCAAACTTGTCATGGCCCCATTTACGATCATCTTTTGATTCCCATAACCTTCTTCCGCCAGACACTCGCCTAAACAGAATATTTTTTTCATGATTAGTTGCCTAAATAATATGATTATATGAGACAATGACATAAACTAGTGATAATAAATGAAGTCTACTTACTAATGGTTAAATGGAGTAATAAATCATAATTACAACCTACAACATTCAGCACAACTACGACGTGAACAGGATGGGTTTTGGGAGAAAGATAAGAAGCATTATCAATTACACTAATATGTGCAAGCAATTAAGGAAACATATTTTTGTTTAAATTACTGACTGCACTTCCCTTTCAGGGTATTTCTCTTCCTTCAATGGTTAATTCATACAAGAGGCTGGGGAAGATAGTCAAGGAACCTAAAGATCACTATATTTTTAGTCTTTGTTTCAAAGCAAAATGAATTAGTTAATACTCCCTCCGGACCAAAATAATTGATGTTTAGGCTTGGGCACATGGATTAAGAAATTTCACTTACTCCTAAAATTAAGAGGCTTTATTTGTAAAATACCCTTAGTTATGATAGTTTTTTTCTTTTTAGGTTCACATAATTATCATTGGGGTTAAGAATGTGTCAAGGGTAAATTTGGGAAAAGGAATTAAATACATTCTTGATTTTGTGAAACATCAATTATTTCTAAACTGGAGGGAGTAACAAAAGTGTGGTAGAGATTTATCTTTACATAAGGGAAACACACATAAAGCACATTGTTATGCATATAGCCAGCCACAGTGTTAAACCAGATGGCCCTCTTTAAGCCTTGGAGGTTTTTGTTGACTGTTGCAGTTTGAATCAGGAAACCACAAAGGGAGCAAAGGAAAAGCAACCAAACTTGGAACTTGGATGCGATCAAGAAGGTAGTTAACTTGTGTTTTCGAAAACTTCCACCAGAAGATAGGCTTTCAACTTTTATAGGAAAATCAGACACAGACTCAAGTCTCAAGGTATAGTTATCCTTTACACAGGATTTGTTCAATCATCCGATATCCCAATCCATGCTGTGTAGGGCACGAGCACGACACAACCCCTTTCAGCAGAGGTTTAACTAAAATCTTGGCAAAATCAGACACTTAATCAAGGTATAGGTGTCCAAAATAATAACATTAGGAATGGTGACCTAACTACTTTGGGATTTAGGCAAGTTGATTGATTAATTTCACTAAATCAACAGTAAAACACCTTAAACATATACCACAAACACTAATTTGCGCTCTCTCAATTCAAAAATTTATATTAAACTTAACTAACACAATTAAAGTGAAACTTACTTCTGTCTCCCGCCTACATTGTCTCCAAACCTATCATCGTGCATATAAAAAGCTCCAGTCTTGGGCACAGCATAGGGTTCATTTTCTTTTTTCTCCTCTTCCTGCAGCAAATCATGTTCATTCCCATCAACAACCCCTGGAGTAGAACCTCCTCCTTGCTCCACAACTTCCTTCACTTCCTCGGCCGTTTCCTCAACCACAGCCTCAACATCCCCGTACAATTCTTCCTCCTCCTCTACATACTCCTCATCATCCTCGTACACCGCCGCAGCGCCTTGCCCCTCCGACTCATCATCAGAATCAATACTCCTTAAGGGCTTTTCAGTCTTTCCACTTTCTCCGCCTCCGTCCTCATCATCACTTGCCTCTCTCCGCCTCATCTTCAACGACAGCATCGCTTCCTCCGGATCGCTCTCGTAATCAACATCTTCTCCTCCTGTTCCTGTTCCTGTTCCTGTTCCTGTTCCTGTTCCCGTTCCCGTCATCGCAAACATACAAATCAAAATCCAACTCCAGCAGCACTTTACACTAACACCATTTTCAAAAACAAATCTTTATCAGCAATTGAATCCAAAACCAAAACACTGAATCGAAAATAGAGCAGAATTTGAAGGAAAGTTAAGGTTTTTGGGGCTCTGCGTAGTGAATTTGGAGTCTGAAAATTGTAGGGTTAGGTTAAAGTTTTGAATGGTTTTTTTTTTGGATAATAATGGGTTCTGGGGTGAGGCTACTGATGTCACTCGCTAGTCGTCAGCTAACTTTATATATATAGAGGGAGTAAAATTTTCAACATTTGGTCCCGCCATTCTGAATGGGCCTTTCAGTGCGCGATCCAAATTTAGTCGGAGCTTTAATGTGGGCTTTGAATATCGAATGAAAAACAAAAAAAATCAACATTTGGTCCACTTTGTTGTTATTTTGAATTTTAATTATATTAATTTTAAAAAAGGTACTTGTACTAATTTAATTTATTTTTTAAAAAAAATATGATTTTCAGCATGGACAAGTACATTAGTATATAGGTGGATTCAACAAAGTCAGATAAAGATGAAATATGATGCAATGAAATAGTCATATTTATATGAACCCATTATACACACCAATTCTAATAGGTATAACGAAGACCATGACACATAAAGAATCATTGTGTCATTCATATATCAGTGCAGTATCATTTTTCATTATATTATCAACTAAGTTAATTGACCTGGAAGACTAAGATTATCATCACTTCATTCAAAATCAAATCTCATCAAAGCATAAATCAAATACATCATCAATAAAAGAATATGAATGTCCTCATGATCATATATGAATTTAAGATAATCAAAGTATGTTTCGGAGTATGAATAATGTCAAATAATTATAAAAGTTATCACATAATTGAATAAGTATCCAAACATGACACTTGATATTAGTGTAGGTGCTTATCACCTCATATATAGTATTATCTTTATTCCTAACCCTTATTATCAACGATGACATTTCTTCTATCAGAGTCATAAAGTTGAACTTACCTCGATCGGTAGTATAACAAAATCACATAATTATTTAGCCTTTTTAGGGCTCCCAATATATTCAAATAATGAATTCTGCATGAGTATACGTAACTATATATTAATATCCATAATATAATGACAAAAATTAATCATGTAAAAAAGTCAAACTCCAAATCTCTGAGGTTAAATCTGAAATTTATTTCAAAATTGAGTTATCATAATACAAGGATCTTCTACTACAAATTTCTCCCATAACCAATCACATTAATTTTCCTTTTTTTTCTTCTCTTAAATATGAGATCAAAATCCTTAATTTGCAACACAACTCATGAATTAAACTGATATAATGTAAGTAATGAATATTTATTAAAATGAAGGTTAGAATCTTACCTCCATGATGAATCGTGAAAGTTCTTCCAAAACCTTCTTAAACTGATGTTTAGTGCTCCAAAATATATTCGAAACAAGAAATCTTGATTATGCCCTTCTTTGCAAGCAGATCCCACTTCGCGAACATGGAACATATCACGCCCCGAGCCTACACCCTAGACGTGACCGGCACTCGAGAACATCTCCAAGCGAACCCTTGACCTGGTTGACTACTTAGCAAAAGACTCACGCAAGCGATAATAGGCTTAAAACATAAATTTATCTCAACATAAACTTAACTGAAATGTCTGAAAATACTGATTTGCAATAATAATAATAATTTGCAAAAGAATCTTTAAAGGAAAGAAAGTACTGAGAAACTCCTCAACTCTACTATCTATGAAACATCTAATACCAGGATAGATGTTGGGACAAGACCCACGACAACCCAACATTAACATGAAAATAAATGTGAACCCCTCCGAAAAGCAAGGAGGTTCACCAAAGCTATCTGAAGCGCAAAGTGATCTCAACGAAACGCATGTTGATGATCATGAACACATGTATCTGCGTCATAAAAGATGTAGCTTGAATGACATTAGTACATTGAATGCACGAGTATGTAATATAGCCAAGGCGAAATAACGGAATGAAAGGCCTGCAATAGATATAACATAAACTCAACTGAATGTAAAGAATTAAGGGAATGAAATAATTTAACTTTACAAAATACTTTCTCATCTCTGAACTTCAACATAATAAGTGATATATTTAAAATACACTTTAACTCTATTGGGAGATTCTCTAATCGACAACCATCACTATGAGCTATGTGATGATGCAACGTCTTGTCCACGCTACCAAAACTATCATATATCGTGCCGGAATATAGAACCTCTCAACTAAGTGGATCCACTAATCTTTGCCCGAAGGCACTAAGGATTCATCTAAAAAGTATGATCTTGTACTCATGTTGCAATACATGGTTTATGAGGGTTGTGAGTTGTCTGAACTCTCCCCCATATCAATGTTCAATACTACTCCCAATAATATATACTATTGCTCAAATGTATAAAAACATACTCTTTCTCTGGTTTGAGATAATTGTTCAAACTATCTGTAGCATCTCGGAATCTGAAGTAAGTTTACTACTAAGTAAATATCTAACTCTTAAGCCATAAAGGGTTATTAAGGATGTTGAGTGTGCTATAAAATTTTGGTATTTACGAAATTCTGTCGGAAGAGTTACAAATAGTATTTGGAAAGGATAATGAAGTGTTACTCGCTACCAAGTCAAATGAAGAACCGGTTGTATTTACATAAGATCTGGTGCTTTTGTTAAAGTGGTTAAAATGGATAAAATGGATATATATATATATATATATATATATATATATATGGAACCTTTTCCCTCTTCGGCCTTCAAAGTTCTCATTTGAATATTTGATACTACCACCAAGATCTGCACCGACGACCGCGAAGGGATACCTCCGCATAGCTAGTTAGCAGGCTGAGGTCTCATTCGTTAACGGAATTAACTAGACAAATCGCTCCACCAACCCAAGGTTTTGCAGCGACCGTTGCGCCCTCCTACTCATCGGGGCTTGGCACTTGCCCCGACGGCCGGGTGTAGGTCGTACGCTTAAGCGCCAGTTAATCATTACTCCGATCCCGAAGGCGAACGTAATAGGACCGAAATCCTATAATGATATATATATGTATATATATGTATATATATGTATGTGTGCTGCCAGCTAAAAGAAATGTCAAGTGAGCATTTCTTATCCTTAAGGTAGCATCTCATCAAAAAGGAAAAGATAATTCCCAGTTAAGGTTTAATTGGCTATTTTATAAGTCAAAACACAGCAGTTATATTGAATGGTTTCTTGACATTTTATTTTCATAAAGAAAGGTAATTATAGATATAGACATGGGTAAATTAATTGCTCTCTATTTGGTGGAATTTATTTGGTTCTTTAAAGAAAGGAAATTTAAATACCTTTGAGTCACTTATGTGAAGCAATGGACAGTGGGTCCTTTCAATTAATTTCAGCCACTAACTTTTATTGGGTAATAGGATAAGTATTGATATAGAGTATTTAATTATTACTTCATCCCTTATAATAATAAATAATAATCAAAAGAAATCAAAGAGGCAACCTCCTAAAGAAAGGAACTTGACCAACTTTCTTCGGGGGGAGAAAATTAATTATTTGCTACTCTAGACCTCTGGAAGCACGAGAGATTTGGGAAATTTTGGGTGAGAAAATCCGATTCTTGCTAAACCCAAAGGAATTAAGAGTTTTAGTATTCGACAACAAAAATTGTGAAAATCTCCCTAGTGTTGAGTCAAGGTAACTTATATTCTCTTATTTTAATGTCATCAGTTATATTGTGTGTTATAGATGTATATATAGTTTAGGATGAAGTATTGAGGTGGAAAAATAATTTTAAGTGGATAGCATCCTTGGATTTGAATCAAGGATCTAAATGAAAAAGACTATGAGATAATTAAGGATTCTTGATTGGTTCAAATGACAATGATGAATTGCTAAGAAAACCAAGTGAGGAAACTGTTGGAATTATAAATTATTATGGACATGAACTGGGTTGATTTTATTGGTGGCTTAATCATGTTGGTAATAATTACATGTAGCACATAGATAATTAGGAGATGATTTACCGATTGAGTTTAATTATGTATATTGACTTGGTTCTGTCGATTGGGTCTCCGGGAACTACCATTAGCCTAGGAAGCAACAAGGTATGTGAAGCTAAACGCCTTTCGTCTTTGAGGCATCATCCGTGTCACGTGATTCTTATATAAAGGTCAAGTTAGTTCACTTAAACACGAAAGTAAAACCTTCATATTGGTTAGTTACTTGATTAGTTGAACGACCGTTTGCATAATTACTATGTTATAGGTTTTATAACATTATTTGATAAAATATAGCGACGGGCGGGTATTCATAGTTTCTACTTGACACATTCACGCAACGTGATTCTGTGCACAGGATTGAGACCAAACCACTATAGTGAGCCTGAATATTGTGGCGTACCGCCCTTGTGGCATCATTTGTATTTGGAGTCGGCCGGAAATCTCACATACTAGTTCCCCCTGACTCGAGCCAATACATGGCACATATGGCCTGCGGGCAGACCCTCATAGTGAGCCAACGATGGGTGTACCTCATACCAGACCGCGATTATAACATATGCATAAAAACATAGATATGAACTTTTAAGAAACTCATGGCGTATAGTTAATGTGAGTTGCCTTGATCGGCCATCACGTGAACATTTGTAATAAAAATAATTAAAGTACTCCACCTGGGAAAACTATGGGTATCATGATATATTGATCATTGCTTGAGATATTATATTATGAGTCAATTAAGTCAGCGCGTAGGGTACTGTTGTATATCTTATGTTTACTCCCTGTAAATGCAGGATCAGGTTCTCAGGGAAGCGGACATCCACGTTAGGTTCTCTTGTTGACTTCGATTGATGTTTTGGTGAGCTCCATCTATATCCGGAGCCAGCTTGTATCTAGTACTTTTGATGATATGCACAAGTTTGCTAGTTGTATATGCCGAGGTTTGTCTCGGCAAGTTATTAGCAATTTGATGTTGCACATCTTTTAGAAGCTTTCTAGACATCTTAATGTATCATCTTGTATAGTTTTGCTTAGATAACTTCGTGGGTTGTATATATATATCATGTGTGGTTATTCCACCCGCTCATTAGTTTGCAACTTCTTACATGTCATAGCTTATTTGTAGATCAAGTATCCATACGGTTCATGGCTGCCCTCCCTTTTGGGGCATGACACTATCCTCTTAAAAGAGATAATTGCTCTAAAATGTCTTTGAAACTCATTGTTCATTTAGAAAATAGGATTTTCTCAATGTAAAAATACATTCTGGATTGAGATAATTAGTCAAAAAGGGGCCTCTTTAGAGGTAACTGCTCTGTACTTAATCTTTCTGAAAACTCTTTTAACTTTTCTTAAAAGAATTTACTCTTTTTCTTCATGTAAAAATGAAACATTTGGGAAATACTTAATTCCCTTATACTCTTTCTCAAACTCCTTTTTACGCTCAAAATTCAGTTTAAACAATAATATATTGTTTAAAAGATTCTCAATAAGAATTCAATGAATACTCAAGAATAGGGTTCATGCTGAAAAATAGATATGAACAGTCAACTCAATAATCTCTATACACAATGCACAACAATTCAGTGATTAGAAATAAGAATTCAATAATCAAGAACTCAGAACTCAATATCAACTCATCTAAAAAATACTCAGATTTAAGGATAGAACCCCAGATTACTCTTTTACTGATTTGAAAGTAGATGTAGGGTGTGAGAACGAACTAGTCCAACACTATGATAGCCTTACATACCTGGAAGAACGAAATTCTTTAGCGAAATCGAAGAAACTTGAAGAACGTTTGAACCCTAGCTTTTCTCTTCTTGGAACCTTGCTCTAATGACTTGAAGTGTTAATGAACGTAAAAGAGTTGATTAACACTTTCTAAGCCCTTAATTAGGTGTAAAACGTCGTGATTTAGGCTTAGAATATGGGTTAAAACGACGTAGTTTAAGTACTAAACGCATAAGGGAAACACCAAAATGACCCTAGCTTAAAAACTGACGAGGTGCCTTAAAAGGGAGGTTTCATGGACCGTTTTAGGCTTCACGGCCCATGAAACACTTCAAGGCCCTAAAGCCGATCGTGAAACTTCACTTGCCTGACATGGCTTCACTAAAATAGGCATAACTTTTTACTCCAAACTCGAAATGAGGCAAACTTGGTGGCGTTGGAAAGAGGACTCAAAGACCTTTAATTGGATAGGTCATTGGCCGATTAATTCATTTTGTTCTGAGAGATATGATCGTTTGAAGTTGACCAAAAACTTAAAAGTTGATGGGTGACTTGTACGGACCGTACAAGCCACCACAGGTTGTCTAGGTGACCCCACATTGGCAGCCCTGGACGGTTGGCCATCATGCCCTAAACATGTTGTAGACCCCTAAACGGACCATTTAGGGTGTCGTGAAGGGTCCATGGTCCATTTTTAATTCATGGACTTGCTTGTTACCCCGCTTTAGCCCTTTTCAAAGTTCGATGTGTTACAGATGCCTTGGCCTTTTAAACTATGGGGATCGTGTCCCTTGGGACTACAATGCTAAGTCACCCCATCATCTCTTTTTTATTACGATATCTTAGCTCACGACCACGAAAAACAATTTATTGCACCCGAAACTACATAATTAGAAGAGTTTTCTCCCTCAACGAAACCAAAGACTGACATTTTATTTCGTTCTTTATTTATGATGCATGAGACATGATTAACTTATCTTTATCTCTTCAAAATGACTATCTCAAGCACCCCTATGTGTTGATTACAAGGCAAAAAGAAATTTGTTCTTAGGTTCTTTGTCTGTGTCACTTGATATGACAAGCAAATATCAAAGGCCGAAAAGAATTGTTTAAAAATCTCTTGCAAGACTTTTCAAGCAAAAATTGGTGTCTCCCTTTATCTGTTCTAGTACACAAAACTCACCTAAATTTTGTGGGATATAAATTGAATATGCAAATCACTCCTAATATATCCTACAAACATGTTAGAACACTCAAATCTATGATCGTCTAAGCACAAATTTAATCGTGGTCAACTATTTGTTTTTATTTTAATTAGATTTTAACTTAAATGTCTGAATCGCTTCTGAGCTCCTGGACTTATTCAAACTATCTACCTAAGTCTTAAATCATCATTCGAACCTATTAGAACTTTCAAACCTCAATTCCTATCAATTTATCCAAAATGGTGACTTCAGTCATTTCTTAAGGTTTCAACTTCTCGATTTTTAATTTTTCCCTATTACACATCTAATTGGCTCAGAATGTGCGTCATTTATCATCTCAAGTGATAAATTACCTTAGAAATCTGTGAAAAGTGTCATTTAGGTGGAAAAAGTCTTAAAATTCAAAATACATGTATTAACCATTACATAATAACGAAAAAGGATCAAAATTGCCCCTGAATTATGTGAAATAGACCACTTATACCCTCCGTTACATTTTGAGCTCAAAAATACCCTCATTGTTATCTCTAGAGACCACAAATACCCCTCCAAAGTTAACAATCCAAATTTTTAATGACATGGCAAGCCATGTGTGACTAATCCTTCCACCTAAGCTGCCAACTAGGATTACCACTAACTTTTAAAAAAAATCTAAATCTCCTAAAATTGTATTAATCCAACAAAAAAAACAAGAACAAAGTTAATATTATCGAGCCGTAAATTTCCCCTCATACATACAGAAGATACAGGTATGTTATACAAAAAATCATCCTATCAAGTTAGATATATTATATATTAGTTATTTATCAAGTGGAAATATACTTGGTTAATAGTTAAACTACAATGAAAAAATAACTTTTAACGGCAATAAATATAAATATTAATAAAGAGTGGTAAATATTTACGTAATTAAAAATAAAAGGTTTTTAATTAAAAATATAATATTTTTTATGTAATTAAAAATAAAAGATTTATTTCTAATTTTAGAAGGATTTCTAATTGTTGGAAATCCTAGTTGGCAGCTTAGGTGGAGAGATCAGTCCCACATGGCTTGCCATGTCATTAACAATTTGAGTTGTTAACTTTTGAGGGGTATTTGTGGTTTCTAGGGATAACAACGGGGGTATTTTTTATCTCAAAATGTAACGGAGGGTATAAGTGGTCTATTTCGCATAGTTCAGAAGCAATTTTGACCCTTTTCCGCTTCAATAATGTTCTGCGATCGCGAAACACTACTGCATCACAATAAAAAAAATAAGGTATAGCCTAATTGAGGTTTTTTTGTTTCAAAACTCATTTAAACCCTTCGAGTCCCAACTTGAACCCCTCAAACAAGTCTCTAATGATAAATATGACCTACACAAAGTTTCAAATTCTAAAATAATGCATTGAATTTGATTTTTAAAGTTAAATTGTTGCATTTATCTTGTGGACAACTAACATTTATACCATTAAAGGTTGATATTATGTGATTATTGGGCCAAGTTTCAAGTAAGAAAACGTTTTATTTAAGAAAAATTATAGAGATGTATGAAAATAAACTCATATTTGCTATAATGAAAAATTCTACTATTTCACTTTCAAAAACTAGCAACAAAAGCTTTACAAAATCTATACAACTTCAACAAATTTCACAAAATTAGGAATTTATAAGATTGTCTTTTTCTTATAAATTTAACAAATTAAGAATTTTGGAGATTTTCCTCTTTTCTTATTTTCTCTTTAACATAAACCTTACATATCGTTATTCTCATCCTACCCCCTTTCGTTGTTGACATTACTTGCTACTTTTCGTTGAAGTATATTTTTTCAAATTTATTTTGTCAGAGCAAGAATGCATATTGATGAGATAGAGAACAAGTACAACGTGATTTTTTTATCATATTATTGGGATAAAAACAACTATAGCATAATTGTTTAGCCATGTTCTAAAGTAATTTTTAAAATTTGCTCCACAAAACTTAGAGAAGTTTCAATGAAACAGAAGAGTCAACAAGCTAATGAAATTTTTTGTTGAATACAAAATATAAGAAAATAATTTTAATTAAGATAGCATCAAATCTAATTATCCGAGAATAAACTACTAAGAAGAAACAAATTTGATATGATGAAGAGCAGAGGCGAATCCAGGATTTCAAGAAAACGGGTGCATCATTGCTTTAGAATTTCATTTTTTTTTTTTGAAAAAACGAGTGTTATTAGTTACTAAAAAATATTGAAGTGAATTGTGGCTGGCTGGGATTGAACTCAAGACCTTGGTGTTAAAATCTGGCTGTCAAACCAATGAACCATCCAACAACTTAAAGAATTGGTTCAGCAAGTGTTTATTTAATATGTTCTTTAATAATTATACAAGTAATATATCAAGTTTAGTCGAAGGACCACGGGTTCGGGTGATCCAATTTTTACACATAAATTCGCCACTGATGAAGAGTGTGTGCGTGTGTGCGCGCGTGTGAGAAAGAGAGAAACATAAAATCTTGTTCTTTATCTAGTTGACTGTTCATAAAATCAGGAAAAACAATAAAATCTTCAATAAAAATCAACATGTGGATCAATTGAACATAAAATTTGGAAAATCAATAAGTGAATCATACCCCTAGATCGATTTCATTCATCGATAGCATAAAATCTATTCTTCGTCTAGTCGGCTGCTCATTATTTATTTATTTATTATTTTTATTTTACTTAATTGATAATTGTACCTTGGATTTTATTTTTTGAAAAAATAATTAGAATTGATATAAACGTGCACTTGAGTGTGCATTTGGACATAATAAATTTTTTTGATGTCATTGAAGTAAATATATATATATATATAAATATACTGATAATTCTTGTATATAATGTGGAAGAGCTCATTTGAATATAAATTGTCATAACTTTTTTGAGAGCTGATTGTGCACATATCTCAAATATTTGTGTGGAATATTTATTTTATAGGATATGTGGTGGTCAAGATTACTGAAATGGTTGTACTAACTTTTATTCCCTATCCTAAGCCCCTATTGTGATTCTTTTATTATTTTGATATGAATAATGACGTGGAGGATGTGGTACTTAATGATTCGATAAAAAGGTTAACGAAATAGACTAGAAAAATGTGGGAAATTCGTAGAAAGATTTAGGAGGAATAACTAATCAATCAAGAACTTTTAGTGAAAGTAAACCATCAGCAACAAGGGTCCTAGGCAGTTAAGAAATTCAAATCATCAGTAATAGAAAGCATAAAGGGTGAGTTCTCAATGGGACGGTCCGATCAGTTATTTTTTTAAAAATACATCATTCCAATTTTTTTGGATATTTTATATTGAATAACCAAAATTAGATTTTTTAAAACCATCTCAATCATATCGGTTTCTCTTCGATATCGGTACGTTTCATTTAATTTTCATTTTTTTACTTTTAAAATATCATCTCAAATATACTATTATTAAAATATTTCTTTCGCAAATATGTTCTTGAAGAAGCACTTCAAGTCTTCAACAAGAAGACAAGAATGTAAAACATTGTTGCCGTATTGTTTTGATATTAAACATTTAATAAGATTGTTTGCATAAGTTTTATTATATTGTTTGACAGAGTATCTATTATAGTATCTTTTAATTTTAAATCTAATTAATTAAGGGGCAAATTACAGAAACCACATACTTTTAAAGAAAAATTACAATTTATCCCTTAAAAGATTATAATTACAGAAATCCCTCAAAACGGATACAATAATATAAATGCTGATACATTAATCTGATGCGCGAGATACATTAATCGTTAAGTAAGATACATTACATTTTATACATGATACACTAATCTGATGTACATTTTATACATGATACACTATTTGATGTGCGAGATACACTAATATGATGTGCGAGATACACTAATATGATGCGCGAGATACATTAATCTGATGTGTGAGATACACTAATCTGATGCGCGAAAATGAGGGATTTTGGAGATTTGTAAAACTTATAGGGAATAATGGTAATAAGTAAACTAAAAGGTGGGATTTCTGTAATTTTTCCATTAATATTAAAGGCTAACTAAAGAGCAAAGACTCAAAGTCGTCCAGTCACCAGAGACCTAGGACCTAGGTTATATTTATATTTGAAAAATGGTATAAAATATATTTATATATTAAATTTAAGATATTATTACTATTAAAATATATTTACATACACATGAGGTTATTCGGTTCGGTTCGGGAATTATTCGATTTTTTCATAAATTAAAAAGATCATCCAAATTGTTCGGGACGGTTATACACTTAGATAAAAGTCCATGATTTTATTGAAAAAAATGACATAAATCGATTTGGTTGGATCAATTAGATGAATTCTTCATATTCTTTTGAAATCCCTAATAAACCTAATAAAGGGTCACATCATATATATCCAGAAATAGGCTAGACCATGATTATACACATGGGGCGGACTCACCCTATGTCATGGGGTGTCGACCGACATTGTTTCGTTGAAAAAATTTAGTATTATATATATAAAAGAAATCTGAAATATAGAAATATATCTACAAATAATATTAATGACATTGCCTATATAACTGAGCTTCTTGGCTCATTGGTTTGCAACGTGAATGGAATGGTCATTTACCCAAGCGCGGCCCGAGTTCTCGAGCCTTAGTAAGGCCAAATTTGTCTTTTATACGCCACTGGCTCTAGTTGTGGACCCAATGGGAGGTGATCATGGTCTAGCCTATTTTGCTCACTCAAATCTTTGTCCCACATCAGGTTCCCTTTGTCACCCTGGAGGAGTGTAATTTTGGGGCACATATACCAAGTTCAAAGTGTAATATCCTTATTACTCAGCTGTTGCAGGAGTTGTAGTTTACCAATGCTAGTTCTGTTTCCCTCAAAATAAAAAATGCTCAACTGATGGTGGACCTAAAGAATGCCTAGGATGAGAAATCGCGTCGTAATCACGATATAAAATGCTTTTGATTTGAGGCCCATGTGGATTTAAATGGTACATGGTTGCTTAAATTGAGTTCCCTCTCTAAATGTTCTGTTTGTGTATGAGTAGCTAATATCCCCATATTAACTAACAAATTGTTAGCATGAGTGTATTGGGTAGCGTTGCCCGAGTGACCATGAGTTAATATAGTCACACTCACACACATGGAGGCAATACGTACAGATGCCCAACACTGATCCGGGTCTCGTTTTGGAAGAATCGCGAAGCAATACTGGCATGTAAAGCCTCATTTGATTTCTCTTCTTTCTCCTATTGCCAGGAGAGAGCCAGATTTTGAAACCCAAGTGCAAGAGTAATTTGTGAGCGCTCCAGCTCTTTAGCACCACCCTCTTGCTTGAGCCAGATTTTCATAAAAAGGGTGATTGAAAACAGATGGAAGTTAAAAACACTTTCTGCACTATTCCCGCTTCTATATATGGTATAAGTTTTTCTACATTCACAAGGGCATGTAAGAATTTGGAAGGTACGAATTTACGCCTCTGAAAGAATAATGTAAAGCTATGAGGTGTCTAAAGCTATAAACCGAAGCTGGAAACAAATGTCTTTCTACAGCATCCTGACATTGCTACAAAATCACAACACTGGCTGAACAGACATCCGGTCCCTTCAACTGTCCTTCTTAGGCAGCAGAATCTTAGAATGAAAACAAAAGACAATCAGTAAAGTCAGGAGGAAAGTAAAAGAAAAGATCGCAAAAAGAGAAATATTAGATTTCTTTCAATCTTTTCATTAAGGCAAACGAACGTGACACAGTAAGGCAATCGCTTAGAGAAGCTGATTATCCGTTGCACTTGATCTTCTACCAGGTGAAGTATAGAGGTTGTATAGCCAAATATTTAACTACCACATGCCTTTCCTTGTTTTATTGCATCAATCCCAAGAAAGTAGAACAAAGAATTTGGAAGCATTTTAATCAAACAATATGTAAAGCAATGTTGTTGAAGGCGCATTTGAGGCAGGTTTAGACCCTAAAACTAGGTGTTGTATGTTGGGCACTTCATTTAGCTTAGAAAAAAACTTTAGTGGGGGTACCAAGGCTTATGACATGCACCACAGCATTCATGCGCTCTATATTAAAAAGGACAGCACTAAACACTAACTCTAGCTGGTAAAGCAAAGCATTAACAGAAAATTAATGTTATCGAACAACAAATTTAAGAGATTAGGAATATAAAATTAAAATTGTAGTATAAGAACATATATATACTTCTTAATTCTTTTGGCAATATAATTATTGTGTTTGTTTTTCCTTGCAGTATAATATATGTATATATTCGTGCCTTTGCAGAAAATCTTTAACTGCATTTTGTGCTGAAACCAATATAAGTTTGACACTTATTTCATCTTTGAAAATTTTATAAGGGAGGCCCCTCGGGATAAATAAAATAATAATGTTTCACACACAAAGTCAGGAAGTAAAATGAGACATGAAGAGCCCTATCACATAGACATATTAAAAACTTTCTCCAGGAAAAAATCACATTGCAATAGGAGTGTATGCACAAATTCAACTCTCACCTTAAGGACAGATTACATACAACTGGAACCATCTGTCTTGGCTGAACCTAATGATGTGGTGTAAGAACTGCAAAAGCATCAAAGCAGAAAAGTATGAGCGACGGAAAGCGAAAAATGGCAACATAAATAAACAAAAAATATACACCAAACAATTATGTTAAGAGAAGCGTGAAAACAAGATGAAGAAGAATCACAGGCAACAGACCTAATTTGTGCAAAGATAACAGAAAGCAGACTAAGGTGGGCCACAACACGATGAAAATCTTAACCACTTGCAGCAACATTTCAAGCTCAAATGACACAAGGATGTCAAGAGTAGAGATGACTATTACAGTCAGATACCCAAGAAAGCTTGATGAGAAAAACAATTGCATAAAGCTTCCCACGCGGAAAAACAAACACAAAACGCTACATTTGTCTTACACAGATGTGCTATATGTTTTCTCCCCTCCCTGGAGACGGGTGGGTATTGAGATGATTGTTAAAATGTTTCAATCTAGGGTCAATTATTTTACTATTTTGCAGGTGTAATGACAGAGTCAGACGATGAAACTAAAAGAACCATAAAAAGAAAAGAGACGAATTTGGAATCTATGAAAGTGAAATTTAGCAACTAAAGGAAATTCAATTAATCACCAGCAACAAAACTAGGATTTCACACCAACCCAACCAATTGCTTTTAGGCTGACGGTTTTCCTTCAGTATTCGTACCATACTCTTCATCACCCTCATTTCCATTAACGAGTACTGCGCCATCAGTAGAGTCGGCATCCACCACAACAGCCTCTTCTTGGCCCTCTTGTTGAAGATCATCTTCACCCCGTTCTTCTTGGCCCTCCTGTTGAAGGTCATCTTCACCCCGTTCTAGCACCTCATCACCATTCAGCTCTGAAGCCTGAACCAGTTAAACCAAGGGAAACAATCACTAACTGATTACCTTTTATCAAAGATAGGTTTAATATAAAATAACAAAACTATTAACTTTTTTTATAAAAAGGGGAACAATTATCAACTTCACGTAAGCCTAGCTAAGTAAAAAGCAGATGGCTTTTCTTTTACTTCTTATTTTAAGAAAATGATCACATGTAAAGAAAACAAACTTTTTTAAAGGAAAAAAAAAACAATTCTCATAAGCAAAAAAAATTAGAAACATGTCCATCTTATACCTCATGATCCAACTCTCCGTTTTCATGTGGTTCTTCATCCATTCTCAAGTTGCTGAAAGCTTCTACAAGGTTAGTAGTTGGTCTATCAGCACAATTTCCATAATCTGCCGCTGGTGGATAGACACCCCTACATAAAATAAGGAAAGCAACCAAATTGGTACCAAATTTTCCCAGTGAAATTTTGTCTGTTAATACAAAAGTTAATCTTTCAACAGACCATACATATTGGAATTAGAACACATCCCTTTTGAGTTCATACTCCAAGCAAGAAAGAAACGAGCAACAAATTGAGCAGACAGTGTGAAACACTAGTGCAAAAGCGAGGAACTTCCATAAACCAAAGCAGGTTCAACCAAAGCATTATTATTTTGATAATGACACTGGCAGGTAGAGAAGAGAACATAACAAGATGCATGGAAAAGAGAAAGAGCCGTGTACTGATTACCTTTCCTCCGCAACTCTAGCTTCAACAGCATGTGCAATTTGCCAGTGCTCAAACAGGTTAGGATATTCTTCAGGGTCAGCCAAAGCTTCTGCTGCTTTCTGGTTAACCTGCATGCATAATTAATGCAAAACAGGGTCAAAGATCTTGTGCTTATGGCCGTGGAGAACAATTGGCAGTCTCAAACAGCATGAAGTCTGAACAGTAAACATGGAATTTTCATTAACAGTCAACCTTTACCAATTTCGAACTTAAGGCCAAATCCTTCGGTTAAAATAATCTGCATCTGGGAGGGAGTGTACATCCAGGCCATTGGCCTTTCCAAACTTAGAAGAAAAATGTTTGTGGCACACATCATATCAAATAGATAGCACAGTAGTGAAAGGAAAAAAAACAGTACAATGTCTGGATTTGTTCGACAACTCGCTACCACAGGTGTAAAAGAGCCCATTAAAAAGTACAGAGGTTTGAAGTTTCTTTGCACCATTTGCTTAATGGTCAAGAAGCTTCATACCCCCTACATTAAAGTTGAAAATCCAGGTGACTGCTAACCTACAGAATATGCCAGCTCTGGGAAAAAACTTTCCACAGTGCAGAAAGTACACAGAAAAGCAAACACAAAAGGGAAGATCACTGACCTTACTGAGGTCCTTTCTCCAAATTGAAACTATTTCAGGAACCTTACTAGGCAGATAAGATCTTGCCATAAATGCAGCCTCAGGTATCCGATTGCTGCAAACATAATACCACATGGAAATCATTACAATATGAAAAATATACATATATGTAGGATTATGAGAAAAGGTACCTGTCAACCAACAGCTGAATGCACTCCTCCACTTTACCCAACATGAACATGCAAAGGAATGCAACATTGTTTTTCCCGTGCTCTTTGGCAAAAGAAGCTAGTAGAGTTATTCCTTCAGCATCTCCAAGAGAAGAATAGAGTAGCAACAAACCACTCAAGTCATTTGCATGCTTCAAACACTCCTCTGCCATCTCAAGCTGCAAAACATAGTAAAACAGCAGCAGTTATGAAAAAATGATGAGAAGTTAATACGCATGTGCATTTTGCAAAAGAAACATTACTAGGATGCTGCAGAAATAAACTCCAAAGCACCTTCTGCTACTTCACAACAAGAAGAACAATAACATAACTCCATTCTAGGCTAGTTAGGTTACCTATATGAGTTCTCTAAATCCATTTCACTCCACCCCGATCTTGTTTAATTCAAATACTCAGGATTCTCCAACATTTCTTTTGACATGTAAAAGATATAAACAGACAAACAGTAATTGACTACAAACAGAAACAGAGAGAAAAACTTTAATAGATGACAGGACAACAGAGTATCAACTATTATCCTATACAGAGTGATATACTTGACTCTGCTACTTCCATCAACCAAGAGAAAGAGAAGTGTTAATCGGGTAGCAACCACAACAGCCAGTTCATCATCGTGAAGCATATTGCGTATAAATTTCTTCGGCAACAGAAAAAGCAAGTGGCGCTGCAGAATCTGCTATTGGGTTAGCTATTTTCTGAATCAAAGGTTTTCCGCAGAGAAATTTTTGGATACTAAAGTTCACTTGAATGTAAGGAAGAAAGCTTAGCACTTAACTTCTACATGTTCTCTTTAAAAACTCAGTAAGTTTTCATTTCCTCTTTGACATAATTACTTCACCAAAAAAAATGGATCAAGGGGCAATAAGTAACAGTTACCCTTCCACTAGACATGGCTAGGTCACCCAACTGCTTCCATTTGGACTCACTCTGTGCCACTACGGCAATATCCTGCATACATAGAAAGAGCCACAACTTTTAACATACAGTTTTTTTTCACACTATTAATTTCTTAAAAAAAACAAAAAAAACAAAACAAAAAAACAAAAAAAAAGAGGTGCTGAGGAAAACCACATTTCACTAGTTATTAGCCCTCACCTTTGCGATCTCTAATTTACCCAGCTGTATAGCTAGTTCAAATCTGTAGTCGGGGTCTGTAGCAACTTCTAAAGCTTCCTCTATCATTCCACGTGATTCCAAGAAATGAGCAACGCTGGTAGGAAAAATCATTCAATCAAACATCAAGTAACTATATAGTAGACAAAAATCAAGACTTACAAACTAGTTGTATTCAACACAACTTATTATACATTTTTACAACATAAAATTACAGCATCGGCATCTCTAATTTTAAAGATGCAGTTGATCACATTTTACAACCATGTTGAAAGACTTAAACAGGCAAAATACCTGTTGTGATGCTCCTTAGGAATTGATGGTAAGACCTCATTTGCTCTGTCCCAGTCACCACGCATCACAAGTGTCTTGTACTCAATCAAGCCAAGGAGTAAAGTATATCCCACAACACTACAGGAAAGGAGATGAGTTTATGTATCTATTGAAACAATTTTTTGTTTCCCTTGTTAAAAGCTCACACAAGCTTACTCACTTAAACTCCTTGTCAATCAGGAAAACCCTGCTCTGATTAGCAAGATATCCCAGTAGGTACATGGGCCGATCAAGGTGAAACATTGTGGTCACCTAAAATTAACAAAAAGTATGTCCCTAACTCAGCATGAGAAAAGATGTTTTGCAAATATAATTGCCGAGAGGAGCAGTACAGAGGATCTATCATACCTCACCACCAACACAGTAGTTAAGTCTCCAGGAAGAATTATTGTAAATGAAGCAATCCCCAACCCAAATCCCAGTCCTGACCCGTTCATTGATCTCATTAAGAAGTTCAAAAGCTTCTTCAACACCTTGTTCATCTACTGATTTTCCACTATCTAAATGGGCAGAGACCACATCTCGCTGCAGGTTTATCATCAAACAGTAGGAGGATTGTTAATACAATAATGCACAGAAGAAAAAACTTTAACACATGAACTTTAAAATTAGTGAAAGAGAGTTCTTACATTATACTTAAGTATGTAGAACGATGTATCACTTGCAATTGCCACCAGATCACCACTGTCGGCCCAGTATAGATTCTGAAGAAGTTGAAACAAAAGAACACAGCAGAAAATTAGAACTACCAGCTAAAAGAGTAAAGCACCACTCTACACTATAATGAGGTAAAGCTTTATAATCTTACTTTGACATTAACATCAATTCTCCGTATCAACCTGCACTCAGCCCAATCATAGAAACAAATGAAATCATTTGAGCACATCGCCAATAAAGTACCCCCATAGATGCGCTCAGCAGAGAAAGTAGGTCGGATGCTCTTCTTCTCCTGAAAGATATCATCATAATTTACTTTTGGGTCAGAATCTGAAAAAATAAACTAACTACAACTTGTTTGCTTCAGCTTCAAGATAAAGAGAAAGTAATTGCATTTTAAAGTTTACTAAACTTATTGCACGAGGTGAACTAGTAACTTACTTCTCAAGCTTAGTCAGATGTAATTCATTAAAAGTAGAGGGTTTAAAGCAGAAAGCGCGGAGATGGGCTGGGGGTATTGGATTCGAATATTTGAAGCAATGCATCATGAGACAAATCAAATGACAGCTAATGCAAATCATAAAACAATTGCAAAAGGTGTTTAGAAGGATAAATTTGGACCTGGAAACTTTTGCTGAAGATCTTAATCTTTGAAGTACTTTCCCTCACAGCATATTCTCCATCCGAAGACCAAACAAATTCCAGAGCTGAGCCAAATGACCTATTTCTCCAAGCCAGAGCAGTATATATGATATATTCTCCATCTCCACAAACAACCACAAACCTTCCATTTGGATTATGCTTCAAATTCTGTGAACAGGAAGTGCAAGATTTTCAGTAAATGAACTTCAGTAGTCAATCTTCTAGTGCTAACCCAATTGAAAAAGACAGAAAATGCCAACTACTATATTATATCCATACTCTTTAAACTACTAAACAAGATTTTTTTTATAAATGTGGTGTTCGGGCCAGTTTGTGCACACCTCGACTAATTTCATGGGGTACCTGCTACCTCACACCACCACAACTATGTCCACCAAGGCATGGACAGATGGGAAGAAATCAACTATGTGTTTTTGTCTCCAGTGGGATTTGAACCTGTGACCTCATGGTTCTCAACCACTTCATTGACCACTAAGTCACAACCTTGGTTGCATGAAAGCCCAAGAATATTACAATGAATTCTTCAAGCTATTAAAACTGAAAGCGAACTAGGGAATATAAAAAGAACAACTTTTCGGAACCCTGTCAATAAAGATTAATCACCCATCTTACATACAAAGTTCAAATGGTGCGTATGGTTTCAAATATATGTACAGCTCGTTTAACTAAAAGAGTAATAGCAACAGCCTTTCACTGGGGACCGATCTAATTCACTTGTCTTATTTTTTGATAGCCCTAATTCACTTGTTATAAAACAGATTATACAAGATTACACCAATATGCATATTCAGTAATCAAACTCACTTGTGGGTAGAGGTCACAGGATCCCAATTCCTTGACAGCCAAAGGCAGTCTTTCTCCATCAGCAACCTGAAAGATAAAGCAGACACAGAATTCATATAACACTACTGAGGCAGTAAGAACAATCAGGTGGACAAAAGTAGAGGCAGTGAGATGTCATACCTCATAATCTGCCCCTACACTCTTGATGTTAACAGTCTGAACTTCATTGTGCTTAGCCCAAATAACTTTTCCACTGTTATCCATACTGGCAACAGGTACTTCTCGACCAAGTTTCACCATGATGGTTCCCTCATCATAACCAATTACAACCCTGTACATGTAGCACAATCATCATAACTGCAACTAGAACTAAAGAAATACAAAGAACCCAAAAGAAAATAATAACTTGGTGCCCGAGCCAGCTTGCACGCACCTTGACTAATTCCACCGAGTACCTGCTACCTCCCACCAACACAGGTACCGGGTAACTCTGTCCACCAACACTTGGACAGATGGAAGAGATCGCCTAGTACTTTTGTCTCTGTTGGGATTTGAACCTGATTTGAACCTGAGACCTCATGGTTCTCACCCCACTTCATTAACCACTAGGACACACCCTTGGGTGCACAAAGAACACAACTAATATGACGATCTAATTCTTTTCTCTACAATTTTTCCTTAGTCGCAAATATTTTATCAATTTGTTAGGATGCAGCTAATAATGACCTTTCCCTATTTCCTCGTCCAGAAAAAATTTTCTAGCTATGAACAAGCAAACTAATTGAAAAGAAAATTGAAGTTACAAGCAAATGTTCGGACTTCCAAAGAGAACAAATACCGCTATAAATTAATTGAAAACACTCACCTCCTTGAACTTCTCATGTAACCAATTGCCCATACTCTTTCAAGACCATAATTCAAAGTGTTCTCAAGTCTACATGAAGATGCCAACAAACAAAAAGGATTAGTAACTCAAGCACAAACGGCTTAAGAGAGAATGCAAGGAGTCGGAAAAACAAGAATGCATACAAAACCAATTGACTCGTCATTTCGAGAACACAGTCACCAAAAGAATAAATACCGTAACAGAAAGTTCTTATTTTGATAATTGTGGTTTCTGGGCCAGCTTTCACACACCTCGACTACTTACACAAGATATTTGTCACCTCCCACCAGCAACATATACTAGGTAAAACTTTGTCCACCAAATCTAGGACAAATGGGAAGAATCACCTTCTTTTTTTTTTGTCTCTACTGGAATTTGAACCTGACACCTCATGTTCTAAACCCACTTCTTTGACCGCTAGGACACACCCTTGGGTTCAAGTTATAGAAAGTTTTCACTCAAATAGAAGTTCAGCTTCTTAGAGAAATTGTGGAATGTAACAACTTTTAAGGTTGACCAATCATTTTCACCCCCAAAAAACTGAAAGTGAAAAAGTAAAATCAGGAATTGGCACTAGATTAATTTTACCACAAGATGCTAAGCTTCAGTGTGTGGATAGGAAAACGGGAAACCTACTTCAGCTATAGCGTACAACAGAAAAGAGGACTTCGAAAACGTTTCAATGCACAAACTGATTTCGCTCAAAAGTATCGAATAAAGCAAGGTCCAACTATGGTACAAAGATGTGTAAATCCAACACCATATGATAGATTATGTTTGTATGACACAAAAAGTCTGGGGAAGGATATCCATTAATCCCTCAGTCCAAACCCCACAACAAAAAGAAGTTCATCCAGGTAACAAGGACATGAAAATACCATTGTAGTCTGGAAGAGAAAGCGCGATTATGATGACCATGACCCAAAGAGAGAATCCATAATGACCAATTACACTCAAAGTCCTTTTCAATATATGAATAGAAGTGAGAACCTAGAAATGAAATAAAAGAGTGCAAGTAAAAAAGAAAGGATGATGAGAAACGAGAAGTTTCTGTACCATCTCAGGCTGCTGTTTGATTCATCCCAGACTAATTGTCCCCATTTTACTTTGTCGACTTGTGAAGGAACATATTAGGTAGTATACAATCTTTGTTTTTAAGGAATTGAAAAGAGAAAAAAGTTGCGTTAAAAGCTGAAAAGGGGTCACATGTAACTCTTGCATTACTAATTTGATGCAAATAGTTCTTTACAGGAAAATGATCATAATTCTATTAAAAGAAATGGGGGTACTGAGATAGGCGTCCAATTTGGACAAAGGGAATGGTAAATAGACACTTCATCAGCTTGAAAACTGTAACAAGCTTTCAGTGGTGAAGGCACAGCTCTAAAAAGATAAAGTATGACTTGCCACTTACTTTATATTGGTCGTCAAATGTAAATCAATATGAAAATTCACATAGCCTTCTACTTACCTGGTGCAACTGATTTAAACAACTCCAAACAATAATAGAAAAGGATTTTCCTCTTTAAAAAATGGTTAAAATATGTACATATACATGTAGAGCAATCAGGGGTCATTTGGTAGAGAACATTAGAAAAAATATTGCATTAGTAAAGCAAGAGATTTTAGTGCATGCATTAGCATGATAAAAGATAAAATTACCCATCAAAATATTTTCCACATCCTTTACACCGTATTTGTGGAGGGTATTTTTGTAAACAAGTGTTTTTTTAGAAATTATGCAATGCATGTCACTTTTAAGACACCAAACCAAATGTTGCATAAGAAATAATCTCAACATAACTAACGCAAGCATAACTAATATCAACATTGCAAGTGTCAGCAATACTAATACACCAAATTCAACACTATTCTTATACACCCTACCAAATGACCCCTTAGTGTCTTCTCGAATGTAATGGAAGCCAACAAGTATAAGACAACTTCCTAGAAACAGTCATTTTTCAAAAATGAGCAAACCCAATCTTTTGTCATTGATATGAAAATTTTTGAACTAAGCTGAGATAATTAGGTAATCCGGCCATTACCTATAAGTGGTTGAGTGCCATATACGAACAGTACCATCTTCAGAACCTGTAATTATAATCGGAAGCTCGGGATGAAAACATACAGCAGAGACATTGTGGGTGTGGCCTTCAAGAGTCTGAACACAACTTTTTGTCTGATAGTCCCACACCTGTTTCATGGATAACAATACATAAATAATTCAAATCTTAAATGATAAGAATGGAACATGGGAACAGATAAAGACTGGCAAACCTTAGCAGTATGATCATCAGAACCAGTAATTAGATAGGGTTTATCACCCCCGGTGAAATAGTCTACACAATTAACCCCTTTAAGATGAGCATCCAGCGTGAAATTTGGATCAGGAGAGCCAAGGTTCCAAATCTAAAAATGTTACATAGGTGAATGACTTGAATGAATATGTTAACCAATTTCTTGGAGGAAGAACGGAATGAGATGAGGAAGGGAAAAAACACTTACCTTTATAGTCCGATCAAGTGATGCACTAGCAAAAGTATTGGTGTCTTTCGGATTAAAGGTGACTTGCATCACATAATGGGAATGACCTTCAAATATTTGAGTGCATAACCATCCCTTCTCCCAATCCCAGAGCTTTATTAGCATGTCATCAGATGATGACAGCACATATGGTAGTGTAGGATGGACAGCCACACACCTAATATAATCTGTGTGTGCCTCGAATACTTTGACTTTATCCATGGTATTGTAATTGTAAACACGAATAAACATGTCATCAGCGCCAGCAACAACCCATTGCTTGCGTGGTATAAACTTCGCTGACCTAACTGCAAAACAATAACTTAGGTGTATAAAAATACTGCAAACCTTAAGTCAAGCAAAAGGTTGCTCGGGTAAATCCTGACTCAAAGAGACCATTTGGATACCACAAACTAACCTGGTAATTCAGTAACTTCGAATGATTTAGCCATTGTCTGCATCAAAATGAATTATCCATCAACATTCTTGTCGACAATGCTATTAAACACTTTTTTTTATCAATATTCAAAGTGCAGATGCAATGTCTTTTTCATCTTAACTAACCGAAGAAGTTAGATTTGCAAATAAGCAAAGAATAGTAGCATCTGCGATGATTCAAAGAACATGAATACTTCATTTTAAAATTCTGAACTCCTGTGAGAGCCATTATTGATTTCAGACACAATATTAAGGAACACTTTTCATACTAATGTTAATAATCTAACTTGTTGGTCCTCCATTGTGGCTAAAACAAGATGTTACCTGAAGAATGCAAAGCAGGTAAAGGAAGAAAAGGTAACGGATAGAGAGCCAAAAGGCCGCGCAGGTAAAGAATAAATCAAAGTGACTCGAGTTCACTAGTAAACTTACCTTTTCGAAGTAAACAACAAGCGTTAAAGCCATAATCATTTTCACATCTATAAGTAACTCTTCCAGGTTAACCAGATTCCTAGTAGTCAACAACTTGCTCGTATCTTGCATCCCAATATTGGGTCCCTCCCCACGAAGTAACTGGGTTTGCCTCTTGGGGGAAAACATAGCTCTACAGCTATTTGGAATGGGGGTTTCAGGTGGATGGGAAAGAAGTGGTCAAATTGGAAGCGACAGAAACACTGTAATTAACCATGTTCTAGATGTTTTCCACACTCACACCACATCACTCTTTCCTACCCCTGGCTCTATCTTAAAGTGCAAGAAAAATTGAGAAGATATTTTCTTTGGAATGCAACACAAACAAAATAAATTTTCTTTGTTAAGTGGAAAAATGTTAATTTGACCAAAATTTTGGTGGTCTTGGAATTATGAATTTGAAACACCATAATGCAAGTCATTAGATGAAATGGCATTGGAAGTTCAAGTGATCAACAAGGAGGAAAACACATTTCAAAAGAAACTACTTTTTAATAAGATAAGGTAAAGCACTTTGGAGAAATTGTTGATACGAAAATTTACTCTGGATTCTCCCTGGTGTACCAGAGTCTCAAGTTCACCACATGGCACTGTTTTATGGTAACACATTGGACAAATTTTGTAGCAAATTAGAGTTTTTACTAGGAAATGATAGAAAATCAGCACACGGGTGTGGCCTAGTGGTCTGGGTGCAAACCTTGTCAACCAAGGATCAGATTCCAGCAGTGACAAATAACACTAGCTGATTTTTTCTCATCTACCCAAGTCTTGATGGATAGAGTTATTAGGTACCCGTGCTAGTGGTGAAACATCGTTTGTTTTTTGTCACTTCTTCAGGGTTACGCTGATTGGCAAGAAAAAGTATGTCTTAGAGCCTTGATGACGACACTAAAACGCTGCCTAAGAAAGGCGAAGTGTTGTTTTGTGCTTCGCTCAGGGCTTAAGTGTGCAATTGACAGTAGTGACAGGTTGAATAGTCAAGGTGCACGCAAGCTGCCTTGGACACATCGTTAACACGAAAAGAAAATCTAATTTGGGAAGAAAACTTGGTTGGGATACTTACCCTTACAAGAATAGCATTTAATTTCTTTTTTATTGAGAAAATCATTCACATCATTTCTACTCTCCACAATGCTGAAATTGTTGATATTATAGTACTCGAGGATGGAACCTTTCTCTTAGAAGAAACATTAATGACAGGAAAATTCAAAGAACATAACTTGAGGCTAACAACACTGTTCTAAACCAACATCAGTGTCATTCCATTAAATGGGGGAGCCAATCAGATGGAGATGATGTTCTCAAAAGCTAACACAGATTGCTGACCATGGAAGAAAACTTGGCACAGCAAAGCCCTTCTAAAGGTTTCCTGTTTTTCTTGGTTAGTAGCTAGGGAAATCGGCCTCACTCAAACTAATCCTTAGAGAAGAGGGTGTCAGCTGTGAAGAGAGATGTCCTATATGCGAAGAACATCAAAAAGATACTAGTCATCTATTTTGCACTGCAAGGTGACTCACCAACAGTGGTGCATGTTTTAGCCATACTGAGACCAGGCCACACTCCACTTGAGAGCTTCTGAAGTTCTGGAACAAAGATGGACTGAATAAGAGAACTCAACAAGTCCGGAATACTATCCCCCAGGCCATTTGGTGAATTTGTGGACAGTTAGGACCAAAAGGAACCATAGAACTTTTTAAGATTAACCATAAGTTTAGCGCAATGTCCATGGTAGCTTTTTGGTGCAACCTAGACTATATATAGGATGTGGATGCTATGTTAGATATAACTGGAAACTTGCACATCTTGTAACTATATTTGGCACTAACTTAATGTTTTTTCTTTCATTAAAAACTCTTTATTGAGCATCAAAAAAGTTTGCATATCATCTTTTTTTTTTGATAAATAAGTATGCAGATCGTCTTTCTATACTTCCATCCAATCCTCCCAACCTAAGCCTGCTATGTAAACATACTAACACGTTGAAGAATCAAACACACAACCAACACAAAAAGTCCAGTGGTCACGTTCCATGACGTGTTCATTTAAGCGTGGCATGAATTAAGCAACCATCAGACCAGCTATTGTAGGTCTCCACATTTGTATATGAAGATTTGGTCTAAGGTCATATAAGATAAACCATCTCGTCATATCGCGTTACACACATTCTATATTAGAACGTCGTATCTCTATGGCATTCTATGAGAATGTCACACATGTCTCTCAGAAGATTCAAGAATTCAAACTTACTAGAAAACAACACAATTTTCGGTACCTGGGTCTGGTAGTTCCAGATGCAAACAGTCCCTGAATACAAACTTGCCAATATCCTGCAAGAAGGAAGACAAAGAATGAGCTGCAGAGAGCTAAAATTAATGATAAAATAAACAGCTCGTCTTAATCAAACGAACTCAACATCGTACTAAGCTCACCCCCACTCTATATCCCACTCCAAAATATAAACAAAAGTTAAATTTTTTTCTTTTCCTAGAAACTTATCCCTCCAATAAACAATTCAATCAACTACCTCAACTCACGACTATTTGGCGTCAGCTATATGAATTCTCTATATCCATTTCTCTCAAATAGAGCCCAGTCATTCCAATATATAACATTTTAAAACTAGAAAGCAAGCATAGATATAAACAAATTGATCTAGTTTCATAAAATGGAAGTTCAATTACCATGGCTCGGAAGGATGTAGATCCACTGACTTTACCCTTTCCGATCTTTGAGCAAGTTTTCTCTGATCCAATAACAACAGTCAGCATAATGTAAGTACATACGAACAAAAAAAAAATACCACATACAAAACCACCAGTATTATTCGAATTTGAACAATGCTACATACCTTAATCTCCAACCTCAGAGGCTGTCATTTCGAGTTCCAGATTGGCCAAAAACACAATGCAGCAAGTGAAATTAAGTTAGTAATAACAACATATCAGATCTCAAACAAACTGAAAACCCTAAACGATTCATTAATCTTCAAAACAATTGGTGCAAACTTAATAATTTAAAAATACTCGAACAATATGCAAAAATTCGAGCGGAAGACATAACCGGATCGGATTGAATCAGATCCGAGAACGCAAAAGTCATTACAAATTGCTTGAAACTAGAAAAACTCACCATTTTCGTAAACGGAACTTTGTGGATGAATTGAGTGAATCAGAGATTCGTGAATGAAGAGCCCTAGAGATCAGATTGAAGGGAAACTCCAGTTAACGGCGAAGAGATCTCTTCCAACTTGAAATGGAGATCGAAAGCAAGGTAGAAAAATCAGTAGATGTGTTTTGCTCATCTATCAGCGGAACAGAGATTGTATGAAGATGATACTATTACTCCACAAGCCCAACACCAAATGTTCAACCTTTTTATTTTTACTTTTATTTACTCTTTACAAATAAAATATATTTCACATTTGACAATTTATAATTATAATTTACTAGTAATATATATATGTGTGTGTATAATTTTTATACTAATATACTTGAGACATTGAAATATATGAATTAATTTTTTGATTATGAATCTTTCTTTTCGAAATTATATGGAAAATTCTAATATTTAGGGACCATTTAATTGGTGAGATAAGGAATTAGAATTCCAAAATATAAACTATATAATTATTTATCAAATGCTTAATATATATAAAAAAAATAGGATTACAAATTTATGGATTGTTTATATTATAAGGTGAAATGACTTGTGAGGCGAAATTTGGCATTCCCGTTTTCTTTTTTTGAATATCCTCCTTCCTTGGATTAGTACTGGGACGCATATATCAAAAGTTCAGTGTGAAATTTGAATGAGATTATATCTTTCTTTTTTCAAATTCAAAATGTTCATAATTGAGGTTACAAAAAATTGGAGCCAGAAAAGGAAAAAGTGGAATCTGGAAAAGTATTCTCTAAGGGTAATGTAAAGGCGACTTAAGGCTAGCAATTGGACAGGATCGATTTTATCGGAATCGAACCTTGTTACAGGGTTAAATTATCGAAACCGGGTCTTATCAAAATTTTCCAAAAGTTCCACCCGGTCCCATAGTTACCGGATCCGAACCGGTTTGGATCGGATCCGAACCGGTTTGGATCGGATCCGAACCGGTTTGGATCGGATCCGAACCGGTTCTTACCGGATCAGTTGATTGTATCGGTAATTTTTTATTATTATTTATTAACTTTAATTATTATATAATATATATTATTAATTATTATATTTAATATTAATAATATTATATTAAAAAATATTTATCAACTTATTCTTTAACTTTTTATAAAAGTTCAATTTGAAACTTTAAACTTTAAAGTTTAATAAAGTTTAAACTTAAATTATTTTACCAAGAGATCGAAAGGGTTTTATTATTGAAAAACTCACTAATGCCAGTATAGAAGAAGATTTCTCTATACATGATTATTCAGAAGAAGTCAGAGATAATTTGACCGATTATTATTCAGAATGATTAAAGATTGTTATGTATGCAGGATGGATCCACTATGGATTCATGCTAAAGACAGGGGAAGGGGGAGATCAACCCCAGGGAGATCCCAATCTTATTCTCAAGGACCGTCATACGGATCCGCAGCTAAATCACAATCTTATCACGGATCGTCACACAGATCCTCATCAAACTCTCCAGTTATACAAATGGGAAGAAAGAGTTTGATAAATGAGAAGATTTCTAATAAGGATGAATCTTCATCCAATTCAAGGCAATATATTAATCTGGAGGATATTCCGAAAGACAGTCCATTATATGGTCACATGTAGGCGTATCTGGCTGCTCAAAAGCAAAAAGATATTTTTTCTTCCATTACCAAAGAGGATACTAATGATATCAGATCCTATGAAAAATTACAGAAAAAGGAATTGATATTTCTTTTAGAAAACTCTGAACTTCAGAGAAATATCATTTCCTTTTCTGTAATTTTTCGTAGGATTTGATATCATCAGTATCCTCTTTGTAATGGAAGCAAAAGTATTTGTTTGCTTTTGAGCAGCCAGATATGCCTGCATGTGACCGTATAACAAACTGTCTTCTGGAATATCTTCGAGATTAATATATTGCCTTGAATTGGATGAAGATTCATCCTTATCAGAAATCTTCTCATTTATCAAACTCTTCCTTCCCATTTGTATAACTGGAGAGTTTGATGAGGATCTGTTTGACGATTCTTGATAAGATTGTGATTTAGTTGCGGATCTGTATGACGGTCCTTGAGAATAAGATTGGGATCTCCCTGGGGTTGATCTCCCCCTTGCCTTGCCTTTAGCATGAATTCATGGTGGATCCATCCTGCATACATAACAATTTTTAATTATTCTGAATAATAATCGGTCAAATTATCTCTGACTTCTTCCGAATAATCATGTATAGAGAAATCTTCTTCTATACTGGCATTAATGAGTTTCTCAATAATAAAACCCTTCAAATCTCTTGGTAATATAATTTAAATTTAAACTTTAATAAACTTTAAAGTTTAAAGTTTCAAATTGAACTTTTATAAAAAGTTAAAGAATAAGTTGATAAATATTTTTTAATATATTATTATTAATATTAAATATAATAATTAATAATATATATTATATAATAATTAAAGTTAATAAATAATAAAAAAAAATTACCAGTACAAACAACTGATCCGGTAAGAACCGGTTTCGATCCGGTCCAAACCAGTTTTAATAATATTATATTAAAAAGTATTTATCAACTTATTCTTTAACTTTTTATAAAACTTCAATTTGAAAATTTAAACTTTAAAGTTTAATAAAGTTTAAACTTTAAATTTTAAACTTTAAACGTTAAATTTTAAATTCAATTTAAACTTTAAATTTTAAATTTCAATTTAAACTTTAAACTTTAAATTCAATTTTAACTTTAAAGCTTAAACTTTAAATTCAATTTTAACTTTAAAGCTTAAACTCTAAATTCAATTTTAACTTTAAAGTTTAAACTTTAAACCTTAAAATTCAAATTTGTAAAATGACTTGCATTAAACATAAGAGACTATTTTAAAAGAAAATCAAGGCGAATAGCCGTATATTTATTCAAATAAATAAAATGTAGAAATACAAATACTAGAAAGAGTACATAATCTAAGTATTGAATATTAATTGTTATACTAATAATTGATTTTAAAAAAAAATTCTCTTTGTAACATATCAATTCAAAAGAAACATTATTTGGAACTTTATTTGTCGTTCTTCCTCCATTGCTTCCATGCCATCATCACTATTATCACCAAATATTTCATCTATGGCGTCTTTTATTTGGCTACTTAATTGTGGTAGTCTAGTATTTCTTCTTTCGACATTGATTCAATCTCTAAACAACACTGATATTTTCAAACTATCATTTGCTAATGAATATTGATGATCTCCAATCATAAATCTCGCTGCGCTAAAGGGTTGCTCCGAAGCGACCAATGATGCTTGGATCGCTAGCACATCTCGAACAACCCTACCAAGGGTCGGAAATTATTTTTCACGATTCTTTCACCATACTAATAGTTGAGCTTGAAGTTGTCATTCTTCATGCCTAATCTTTTTCCGTGCCTGATTAAAATATAAATCAAAAGTATTATTGGTAGAGGATTCAAGACCAAGATAATCATCCATAAACTCATCTATATCATCACTTCTAGGCCTACAAGATGGAGGTTCAACTATTGGAATATTTTTTTCTATAGCTTTATATGTATTATATAAATCTCTAGCTTTTGTAAATATGTTTCTTTTACAATCTTCAACACTAGGAGTTTCATCATCTTTAATTTCTAAATTTGCATAAATCTTTTCAACCATTCTTTCAACACCTTTTAATTTATAATTTGAGTTGAATAAAGTAGCAGTCAAATAGATTTAAGGAATATGAAACAAATATTTTTTGAATTTTTCAATCATAAAAGCAAGTGATTCTTTAAATCGATCTTTTCCTTTATATTTTGCAAATTCAGATGAAATAGCACAAATATTTACTAAAACAGAAGAAATAGTTGGATAATATTGACCAGAAGCAACATTTGTTGCTTTATAAAAAACACTTACAAATTCAATAAGTTCTTTTGTATTTTCCCAATCTTCATAGTCAATTCTTAAATTCGGGTCCGCATTATGAAAATTAAAAACTAATTGTATCGGCTCTTGATAAACATAAGCAACTTCAAGCATTTCAAATAAAGAATTACATCTAGTGTATACTTCTTTTAGAACTTTTCTATATGCAAGTCCACATTCTTTATAACGATTTTTAAATTTTGTAATTCTAGCTTTTATTTTAGATTTAAAAATTCAATTACAAGCAATTCTAATTTTTTCACAAGAAATTCCAAATTGAAAAATATTATCTTTTACTGCCAAATTATAAACATATGCGGCACACTTAATATGAAAAAAATCATTATCAATTGGACAAAGTCTACATTTTAAATAATCAATTACTTTTAAATTATTAGAAGCATTATCTAAAGCGACACTCATTATTTTATCACATATTCCATAAAATTGTAAAAAAAAGCTTATTTTTTATGCTATATAAGAACCGATTTAGTTTCTTCAACATATTTATACCCTAATATTCATTTTTGCATGTTCCATTCATGATTACCATTAGGACTACGTCCCATATCAGAAGTAATAGATAATCTACCATCATAATAAATAAATAAACAACGAAGAAATGACTATTCTTTTTTATATTTAAAAAGATCACTTTTAATTGTACTTGTTGGAATATCTTCATAATCTGGGCTATACAATTCCCGAATATAATGAATAAAATCAGGGTGTGAAGAAAATGAAAAAGGCAAACCACAAACAACAACCATTTTAGCTAATTATCTACGATCTTTTTCTTTGTTATATGTGTGGTGTGTGCTTCGGCCAGCCAGGTTAGTCATATTTAATATATTTTGAACCATATTAGAACCTCCAACTCCTATAGAATTTTCAGGTATGTGTATTCCATTTCTATTAGCCCTTTCTATATCTTCTAGGCGAGCAAATTCTTTATTACACTTTCTCAAATGCATTCTTAGTCGTCATGTTCCCCCTTGTGTACCCATAGTCATATGTTTCATGGTCAATTTACATTTCGTGCAAGTAACAATAGTTTTTTCCTCATTTTGTACAAAAAAATTTTATACTAAAGATCTTTTAACACGTACAACGGCCTTTGAAAAAGTAGGTAAAGGGGGGACTTCATCTTGTTCCGGTAATTCGATAGCCTGACTAGTAGGGGTAGGGGTCTCATCATCTTCTTCATTTATTTCTACTTTCTCATCTAATTCTTCCTCAAAATTAGTAAAACATCTATTTAAAGTCTCATGATCTACTTCATTTTCGGATTTAAATTCAATAGGTCGTGACATAAAAGAAATTTCATCAACATTAGTATAATCATTAGTATTAATTCTAAATCTAGATGGAAAATATTTAGAACTAGAATTACTTTCTCCTCCCCTATTATTTTTTCTTTCCGACATTGATCTTTTACCACTATTTCTTTCCGAATTCATGTCCAAGTTTAAAATAATTAAATATTATGAAAAACAAGCAATATAATATAACAAAAAAAAAAAAAACTTAATTAATAAACAAATAAAAAATTAAAGTTGGAACGAATGTATCGAAAGTCTACGTAAAAGTAGATGTATAACCAAAGTCAGAACTGAGAGATGCCATTTGAAGCTTCCGATTTACTTCAAATAAATCTCCCAAATCCGAACTCCAAGTCAATATCACAAAATAATAATTATGAATTTATGAGAGATTGAAAATTGAAAGATTTTGTAAGATGTTAATGAAATAGTTTATGAATTTGTGAGTTAAATGAAAGAATATGAGTATATTTATAGTGTTAAGGGGTTAGAGAGAGGTGGGTGGGGGGGGGGGGAATTTGAG
>JAJOOO010000485.1:0-97883 GCA_029582685.1 Solanum piurae | reverse complement strand
AATCATAAAAAGTTAAGAACAATAGCTAAACTATCTTTTATTAATCACGAATACAAATAAATAATAAAGGAGAAGAAAGAATAAATCACAATTCTCCGACCTTCACGGCGGTTCTTCCAAAGTTTCTAAGCTAGAAGAAAATTTATATTGTATATTATTTCTTGGCTCCTAAAAAATAATTTTTCATGTCCTATTTATAGATATAGAAACCCTAAATAAAATAATTTAGTTCAAGACAAATTAGAAAAACAAAACCTAATTTAATTGGGTTTCCAATTGCTCGCTGGATTTCTCCAAATTGTTGGCGGCAGAGGGGCGGTTAGCTATTGACACGTGGCAGCAGCGAGCGAAATTCCATTTGAATTGGCTATTCGTTCACATTGGCCTCATATGTATAAATATATTATTATATTAAATTTAATCCATTAAGCTTTTGCTTGATTTCCTTCTTCAATCTTCCATCTTTAATTCGTTTAGCTTCAAACTTCTTCATTTTCCCACCAATTTAATCCTACAAATAAAATATATTATTTAGCACAATTCATAAAATTTATGCTAAAAAAAGACAAATATAAATAATAAATGTTAGGCATATAATGATTAAAAATATGTATTTTTGCCTCACATCACAATACTAAGTTTAACATTGGTACCAAGCCCCTTTTGGAATGCTTTCTAAAAATGTGAAGTAAATTGAGTACCCCTATTCGATATGATAGATAAGGGAACCCCATGCAACTTCACAATTTTATTGATGTATAACTTGGCATAGTCTTCCGTCGAAAATGAAGTCTTAACCGAAATAAAGTGGGCAGATTTGGTCATCCTTTCAACAATGACCCAAATCGAATCATGTCGGCTTCGAGTGCGAGGCAAACCCACCACAAATTCCATATTTACATCCTCCCACTTCCAAGTGGGAATTTCTATATATTGGGACAAACCTCCCGGCTTTTGGTGTTCGGTCTTGACTTGTTGACAATTTGGACATTTGACAACAAAACCCGCTATATCCCTTTTCAAGCCATTCCACCAATAGACTTCCCGTAGATCACGGTACATTTTGGTGGCTCCCGGATGAATAGAATATCGCAAACCATGAGCCTCTTCTAAAATTTGCTCCCTTAGGCCATCCACATCCGGAACACATAGTCTACCTTGGTACCTAAGCACCCCATCTCCCCCTTGGGAGAAAGCCTCAACGGACTTATTGAGAACCGACTCTTTCAACTCCGTCAAAATAAGATCAAGATGTTGCTTAGACTTCACATCAGCAACAAAGGACGATTCAGAACTATGGTGAACCATAAACCCACCCTTGGTGGAATCCACTAGTTGGACACCTAACCGGGCCAACCTATGCATATCCTGAACATATTCCTTCTTCTCATCTCCTACATGAGCCACACTACCCATGGACAATCTACTAAGGGAATCCGCACCCACATTAGCTTTGCCGGGGTGGTAAAGGATACTCATGTCATAATCCTTCAAGAGCTCTAACCACCTTCTTTGTCGGAGATTCAAATCTTTTTTGCTAAACACATATTGAAGACTCTTGTGGTCGGTCAACATAACTACATGCACTCCATAGAGATAGTGTCTACATATTTTCAAGGCAAAAACCACCGCCGCTAGTTTGAGATCATGTGTCGGGTAATTCTTTTCATGAGTCTTGAGTTGCCTTGAAGCATAGGCAATTACATTACCATGTTGTATAAGGACACATCCCAAACCTACTCGAGAAGCATCACAATATACTACAAACCCATCGGTACCTTCTGGTAAGGTCAATACCAGAGTGGAGGTGAGTCTATCCTTCAATTCTTGGAAGCTCTTTTCACAAGCCTCCGACCACTCAAATTTGGACTTCTTTTAGGTCAAGACAGTTAATGGAAAAGCAATAGATGAGAAGCCCTCAACAAATCTCCTATAATACCCGGCCAAACCCAAAAAGCTTCGAATATCTGTGGGACTTAGGGGTCTAGGTTAGATTTTCACCACATCCATTTTCTTTGGATCAACCTCTATACCCACACTCGACACAATGTGACCAAGAAAAACAACCAACATTAGTCAACTCGCACTTGCTATATTTAGCATAAAGTTGGTGGTCCTTGAGGACTTGGAATACTAACCTCAAATGCTTCATATGATCACCCTCACTCCTTGAATAGATCAAAATATCATCAATAAAGACGATCACAAACAAATCAAGATATTACCTAAATACCCTATACATAAGATCCATGAGTGCCGCCGGGGCATTTGTTAGACCAAAACACATAACTAGGAATTCATAGTGACCATATCTTGTATGGAAGGCTGTCTTAGGAATGTCAACCCCTCTCACCCTAAGTTGGTGATAACCCGACCTTAAGTCAATCTTCGAAAAGTAACTCGCCCATTGGAGTTGGTCAAACAAATCTTCAATTCTAGGGAGAGGGTACTTATTCTTTATAGTGACTTTGTTCAATTGGCGGTAATCTATACACATCCGAAGTGAACCGTCTTTCTTCTTCACAAAAAATATCGGGGCACCCCATGGAGATATGCTTGGTTGAATAAAACCCTTATCTAGGAAATCATTTAGTTGTTCCTTCAATTCGGCCGGAGCCATCCGGTAAGGGGGAATTGATATGGGTTGTGTATCCGGCAAAAGGTCAATGCCGAAGTCTATTTCCCGTTCGGGAGGGATTCCGGGTAAGTCATTGGGAAAGACTTCTTGAAATTCCCTTACTACGGGGACCAACTCTAAAGGAGGAGTCTCAAACTCAATGTCTTTGACCCTAACAATATGATAGATACAACCCTTAGAAATCATTTTTATAGCTTTTAAATATGAAACAAAACGACCTCTAGGAATAGAATTCCCCCCTTCCCAGTCTAAAATGGGTTAATTTGGAAATTGAAACTTTACTACCCGAGTTCTACAATCAATGGAAGCAAAACAAGCATGCAACCAATCCATCCCCAATATGACATCAAAGTCCAACATATCTAATTCTACCAAATCAACTAAAGTGCCTCTATGAGATAAGGAAATAGGAAAATTCCTATAAACCCTTCTAGCAACAACCGAGTAACCTATTGAGGTAGAAACCAAAAAAAGGTTCCTCTAACTTTACGGGGAGTACATCAAATTTCATAGCCACTAAAGGGGTAAAAACTGATAAAGTGGCACCAGGGTCTAACAATGCATAAACATTAATAGAAAATACTTGCAACATACCGGTGACAACGTCCGGAGAACCCTCTTGATCACTTCTAGATTAGGGAGAATAAACACTACTAGAAAACTGTAAATTACCTGCGAATTTTACTTGAGGATTATTTCTGTAGAAACTTCCTACGAATTTTCATGCGGAAATATGAAATTCCTAAATTATAGACTTTTTTACCTGCGAAAAATAATTTCCCAAAAAAATTGGTGGGTAAATTTGGCGTCATTTTTGCAAAATTATTACCTAGGGAATTATTTGCGGCAAATAATTTGTAAATATTATTTTCATAGGTAAATTTGCAAGTAATAAGAAAAAGGATTTTATTTATCTTCTAGCAAGAAAATTCTTAGATAAATTTATTTGCAAATAATTACTTGGAAATTTATCTAGAAATATATGTGGTATTACCTGGGGATTCATGTTCTGTGAATTTTGTTGGGGATATACTTGGGAATTTTCTTACTTGAAGAATTACTTGGGGATTCTATTGTTGTGAATTTGATTTGAGATTTTTTGAGGGATTTACTTGGAAATATGCAAACTTGAATATTTTTATATAATTTAATTGGATTTTTTTATTGAAATCTAAGAATTTTTGAAAATTAGGAGTCCTCGGGGAATATTTTCTTAAAAATATATTTATCAAAATTAAAAAAATATAATAATATAAAAAGGACAAATGATCACTAGAATGAAATTTATTGTTAAATAATTATTCTATTTTTAGGTTTAATAAATTATTTTGCAATAATATCAATTTAATACGGTGTTGGAACATTACCAAAAATTTTAGGATGAATATTTTTATATAATTAATATTGTATCTCGCTAAAAATCAATGATACCAATTTTTATTTTGTTTTTTGATTTGAAAGATACAAAGATTTAAAATTATATGGGTAGTTGTTTATCCAATAGAAAAGTAACTATCATAAATATTTGTCAAATTAATACGGTGTTGGAACATTACCATAAATTTTAGGATAACTATTTTTAACTTATATATAATTAATATTTCATCTCACTAAAAATCAATGATACAATTCTTTATTTTATTCTTTTTCTTTGAAAGATAGAAAGAATTAAAATTATATGGATAGTCATTTATCCAACAGAAAAATAAGTATCATAAAAGTTTAATTACCCCTTGTTGATAGAATTATATGAAAAGAAAAATAAATAATTTTTACTTGTATATCCAATTGGTATATTATATTTTTACTAGTATTAAAAATAAAATAAAAAATCTCTGTAGTAAGTTATTAAATGATATTATATCCAAATATAAAATTAAGTCTATTAAAATATAATTATTAAAAGATAAATTAAAATTATAAATATCAAATTTCCTAATAAGATATACAATCAATTATTGATTATAACTTCCTTGCACATTAAATTTATAAATATATTTATATTTTCAATTATTTATTTATAAGAACTTTGTATGCATAATGTAAATTTTGTCTACATTTAATATGCTTCGTTATATATATTATCTCATAGAAAGTGAAAGCATAAAATTTTCATGATATGTTGGACGGTAGTGATTTATTTAAATATATAAATAGTTATCATGCTTTATTTTTAAAAAGCTAAATCACATGAACTTTACTGAATATTTTAAGATATATTTTTATCTAATATTAATATGAGATGACTTTATAGTACTTTTTGTGTAATGAATATCTAAATTGTATTTTTAATACTCAATTAATTTAATTAAATTTATCTTTAAAAGTTAATTAAATTGAAGAAAAACAACAAAGTTTAGTGTAATGCTAGTGGTACTTTTTACCACATCGGTGGAAGAAACATGAACTTTAGCATTTATAATGCTTTTAGTTAGAGCATTGGTAGAATAGAGTAATTACATATAGGTTGGGCATTGGGTAGTGGGCAAGGATTAAGTTAGTGCAATTAAGTAGAGTGGACTAGGATTATGTTAGTGCAATTTGTGTCTGTGTATGGGGTGTCCTAAGTGTATGGGGTACGAGAAAAAAATAATTCATTAGGAGATACTAATTATTAATTAATATTGTCTAGAAAAATTCTTTTTTGTTTAGTTTTACAAAAACAAAATGGGTATATTTTTTTGCAAGAAAATTTCCAAGTAATTTACCTGCGAAATATAAATCATTAGGTAAATTACTTGGGGATTTTAAAATTCGCAGGAAATAATTACCTAGGAAGGTTTTACCATCAGAATTCTTTTGGTAGGAAAATCCGCAGGAAACTTAGTTTCTTGCGAATTTTCATATGTAATCCCTAGGAAAATCCCCATCTAATCCACATTTTTCTTGTAGTGAAAAGCGATTCTTCTTGGGAGTGATGAGTCCACAGATTTGACTCATTTAGGGCTATATTTTAATAGAAATTGTGTCCTCAAATGCTTATTTTATATCAATATCTGATGAAAACACTTAAGTTTCAGGTATTTGAAGTTTGAAGGAAAGCATGGACACTACATTAGAAAAAGGAAGGAAAAGGCTGAAAAGAACGACAAAATGAAGGCCTGAGGATCACCAAGTCCACTTGGCGAGTCTCCGAAGGATCTCACTTCGCGTTTTGTTCCAGTGTGCTGAGGTTTGAAGGAAAGGATCAAATTGGCGGAAAAAGGGAGCAGTCGGTGTATCGATGAGGAGTTCCGCAAAGCAGTACTATATCGCCCAATGAGATAGAGCACGACGATATCGAAGGATGGTGCAAGACGGCGATGAAATGCATTTAAGGGCGAATCACCGAGTCGATCAGCGATTCTAAGTAATGTCATCGAATAATCCGCTGTAACACAATTTTTTGAAAACTATAAATACTCGTTGAGAGATTAGATTTTAGTATCAGATTTTTAGTGTGAAACAATTAATATAATTTTTAGTACTTTTTATTTTTGCTCTGAGTTTGAGAGGGTTTTGGAAACTTGAAGAAGAAGAGGGTTTCATCTCCAAGGGTTTGGACTTAGGTCTCTTGGATTCTTCATTCTTGGCCTGTAACAAGACTTAAATCTTCATACCCACTTGAATGCAAGCTCATTTAGGTATAAATTTATGTCTCTTGATGTGTGGCTAAAAACCGCAATTCTTGGGGTGTGATTTAGCGAATATGGGTTAAAATTGTTGTTGGGTCTTGCTTGCTGATAGATTAGATGTAGTTTAATGGTGGTTTCGTCTAGTAGTTGTGGATTAATTTAACAATTTTGTAGTTGCAAATACAAGTTTTTTTATGTGTTTTCGGCTTGCTAGAGAGAGAGAGGTCGGGAAACCAAGACTACTAGATTGATGGCCTAAGGAGTGGGTCGACATGAGGTTCAACCCGAGAGAGTGATCCCTAGTCCCATATCTTAACACTCAGCTCGAGAGAGTGAGTGGGGTAAGGCATAGGCTGGTCTTCATGCAGCAAGTGGGTGTCCGAGAGAAACCCATTTGAAACGGGGTAAGTTGCTCGAGAGAGAATTTCTTCCCACGTATAGCTCAGCCTAGTCTCTATTACTCTATAAATTCTCTATCAAAAGCGTGTACCCAACAATTTAGATTAACCCGTATTCCGGTCACATCCCAAGAATCCCCTCTCATTAATAGATTTCTTTGTTATTTTTACTGTTTTTGCTATACTTGTGACAAAACCCCCATTGTTAATTGGCACTTCTATGTCCCTCTTTAATTTACAATATTTTTAATCGTTAGTGTCTTTATCTATGACTAGTTAGAACTAAATTTTATTTTTTTATTAATTCTCGAAACCACTCCCTTGGGACATGACCCCAACCCTTGGTTGGTTACTATACTATTGCATGATCGTATACACTCGTACTGGAAGTTGTGTCATTGATTACGCAAACATCAAAATGGCACTGCTGCAGGGGAGTGGTGTTACTTGAGAATTCTTAGATTAGCAGAATTTTTGTTCTTCTTTGTTGTAGTTTACTAACCTTATTTTTAGTTTTATTTTTCTTTAGATTTGTTGGTGTAGGTAGGTTCCCGGAACAAAACTGAGGGAAATGGTGGCAACTCTGCTGAGATGAAGCAACAGGTCAAGGGTGACTTTAAGTTAGCTGCACTGGCAACTCAGCTGAATGACTTAGCCACCAAAATCTCAAAGGTGGAAAACCAGTGCAAGAGAAAAAGGGGGCACATACCTTCTTATGAGAAAGAAAGGTCTAGGAGCAATTAAAATAAATGTATTGAGGATACGCTATTAATCATTCTCCAAAAACTTCATGAATAAGATAGAATGCTAGAGGTAATGAAAGAAATCATGGAGGTACTAAATCAAATGAGTGGGTCCCACTCAAGATCAATCAATTTGATTGAAACCTCTTGGACTGCACATTGTCTCATCTCTACCCAAGCAGTAAAGGCTGGTTGCCTAGTGGCACTAGAGCTAACCCCAGAGACGAAGTTTGACTGGTAACTCACATTGAGCCACGACGTTAAATAAGGCACTTCTTGGGAGGCAACCTAAGGTTTTAAATTCTTTTGTATGTTTTAGAAATAACGGTGTGTTAAATGAACATATTAAAGTGTGGAGAGTGTGTGGAACTTGTGTTTGGCAATCTAATGGCTCCATTCAACGAATCATCGAACAGGTCGGCGACCCCGATGAAAACCGCCGTCTGGAATTTCACTTTGATTGGAAGTCTTGTAAAACTCGGTGAGGCAAATGACCATTCGGCGGGCCATCGACGGGATCGGCGAGTGCGACTAATGTCGCTAAATGGTTGCGATCTGGATGGTTTATAAGGGCCAAAAGTCCTAAAATTTGAAATCCTTCACTTTTCCTCGCTTTTAATCTTCACAGATTCACACCAAGGTAGTATTTCCAATATTCATATATTCCACTAGTATTTTAGTTGGTTGATTTGTGTTTGGAGTTGGATTTCTTTGCTACATAGCATTTCAATTATATTTAACTCGGCACAGAAGGTTAGTTCTCCAAACCCCGAAGCTACATTCGAACATTTCATACTCTTTTGCAATGATCGTATCTTATTGATGTGTGTTGGACCTCTATGCTAGGATTATAATGTATTTATGCCTATTTCAATTTGAAAATATTACCCGAAGTGTTTTACTCATCAAATGCTCGTATTTGTTGTGATGGTAATTAAATGAAATCTCATTGGGTCTTGATTGTGTGTTGTTAGATTGATTGGGTGAAGTCTGAGTACCCCATCTTTGTGCTAAATGTCGAAAATTTGCTCAATGATAGAGAGGGTGACACAGTTCTTAAGAGTAAATATCATCAAATAGCCAAATGTGACAAGTTTGGGAGAAATCTGGGTGTTTTAGGGTGATGGGTAGTATGTGTCTTGTTTGAATTTCATTAGTGCATGCTTTGATTTTGCTTTCCGGGTTTGCGGGATTGAATTTGAGGTGATGGATTGAAAATGGGCATGTTGGACCATTTGGCGAGCTGGTTCGAGCTCGCCGAATCATTCGGCGGTTCGCCCAATGTCTCCATCTCGCCCTTAATACCAGGTCAAATTGGATGAGACTGTAACTTTTAGTGAGAAGCCATGAGTCGCCGAATGCATTCGACGACTTGCCAAAAGTATTCTTAATCGCCCTCTGTATGCTACCCCTGAGACCCTTACGCTATATAACTTTTAGCGGACAAAACCTTGCTCGCTGAAAGTAGTCGGTGACTCGCCGAAAGGACTCTCCCATCGCCGATATGCTTTACTTGTTTAACCAACCTCATCGGTGAACCCGACTTTGCTTACCAAAGCAGTTCGGCGACTCACCGACTGGATCGGCGAATTTATCTGCAACAAAATTTGTTGTGCTAGAGTTTGATTTTGTTTCTTAACTTCTCTCGATCTTTTGCAGGTATGACTAAACCCAACAAAGGAGGTAGTAACACACCACTCCGAGGAAAGGAAAAAGGAATCACAGCATCCTGGAACAGTGACACTAAAATTTTCACAACTAGTAGGAAAGGCAAGGGCAAGGATAAAACCGTTGAGCTATCAGATGCAAGTTCTGACAGTACATGTTTTTATACCTATGATCCAACAACATATGACAGTGATAGCATGGGTTCTGATGAAGATGAACTGATGGAGGCACAGAGGAATACGTTACGATCTAAACAAATGAACGACCCATCTTGGATCAGAAATCCTCGATCCACAACTCACACTCCACCAGTTCCAGAGCAGGCAATAGTACTGGCACCTCCAGTACAAGGCCCCCCACCTAAATCAGCGAATAGATTGAAGTCTAAGGGGCTGAGAATAATCATTGAGGGAAAATGGTTGTCCATAGATGGGGTGATAGATAAGTATCCCGAGATAATAGAATGCCTGAAATATCACAAATTTAAAATCTTGACAAAACCCCGTAGCTCTTATATACCAAGCTAGGTCTGAGAAATTTACAATTCATACAGTGCATTGGAACCTCAATGGAAGAGGCTAGTCTCGTCGTTCAAAGCAGTTGACTATGTGGTTGTCAGAGGAAGAAAGGTAGCTTGTGATAGTGAGGCTATCAACATAGCCTTGGGCATGTCTGACGAGATTAACGATCACTGCCAGTATTTGATTAGAACAAAGAAGATGGACGCGATGAAAAAGTGGTTAGCCCCACTAATCTCAGATGAAAATGCTCTGAAATGGCTAGCAGAAGGAGTCTTATTGAGAAGAAAGATTTGAACATAGCTGCATGATACTAGTTTGGGTTCATCAGCAACACAATTATGCCATTACAGAATGAATAAATCCTTCGCCTTGCTAAGGCAGCTTTTCTTGGATGCATCATAGAGAAAACCAGGATAAATCTAGGAATGATCATTGCTTCTGAAATCCATATGCGTGCAAAGCAGAGCAAGACATCTCTTTCTTTCCCGATATTGATCAAGGAATTGTGCAAAAGAACGCAGGTGTCTAGACATGCAAAGAAGGATGTAGAACTGGCTGCCACTGCCTCCACTAATATCCGAAAGATCGAAGACGAATATCTTAAGGACCAAGCAGGAAAGAAACAGAAGGAAGCTATGGCCACTGGATCTATACCTGCGGAGGAATCTTTGCCTATTCCGGCCCATGGGCCTTCAGGTATATCTGATATCATTACTACTCCTATTGACCCTCCAGGTCCCTCGGCTGCTGCATTACCGCCCAGATCTATTGTTGTTGCTGCCTTCCGTGAGCCGATCATTCAAGCATCCTTGATCCGGATGGGACAGCTCGCGCAATCTGCTACTTGTCGGGCCGCCAACATAGAAAGCTCCATTCCAAGCATGATTAAGGCTGCTTTCGATGATGTTGTGAAACCACTGAGCACTACTATTGATGCTCTAGCATTCAGGATAGCAGTGTGTGAGCGCGACCAGGGAGCAATAGAGGAGGTAACAGCCTTGAACTCCGCCATTGCAGAGCTGAAGAAAGATGTAGACTACAGTCCACCGATATATCCATGATCTTTGGAACAGTGGACATTCCAGATGTGCCCGAAATGCCTCAGACTACCATAGGACATAGAGATGGAATGGAGCATACAACCGATCTTGAATCAGAGGTAGAGACTAATGAAGAGATATTTGACAAAGCTGCAGCGGACGACATAGCCGAGACTGAAGAAATCATGATAAATGTTGTTGTGCAGGCTTCCTTGGCTAAAACATCTACTGCTAGATCCAGTGAACTTGGTCCTTCTGGAAGTCACTTCGGGCACTGATGCCCAGACAGATGGAGCGACTACTTAGACATGATCCCCTCTTTACCTCCCTCTCTGTCTTTCTTAATTTTACCTTTTGGATATTTTATTTTAATTGCATTTGAGGAAAAAATTCTTTTAATTATGGTGGGGTGAGGCTCACACATTTTGTGTTGATATTCGTACTGTTTTGTATATATTTGGGCTGTTTTGTTTAAAATTGTTTTTACACTGGTTTTTGTGGATGTTTTAGCTCATGGCTCCCTTGTGTTTTAAATTACAAAAATGATTTTGACCCTTCCGAAATTTTTTAAAATTTTTTAAAATTTTTCAAAATTTTTTGCCACCTCTCATGTGTTGAAAGTGGCAGTTTTTTTGCAAAATTTAAGTCTCGGTTCTGATCAATACCGATGACTTGAATAGTGCTCTCAATCGAATGAACATGAATGCGCGACTACGATGAGCTCAACTGAAGTTGCATAGACAATATGTGAACTCTCTGCATCTCGTTGTGATTAGCCATTTATCGAATTGATTCTCTTGTAATGACTGCTGCACACTAGCGAAAGTTTGTAGTCTTGTTTGACTTAAGTGTCGATGCCTTGTGTGATGAGCTTACTTTGAACTATGCATGAATAAACCTAAAATTTGCCCCGTTAGTCTGATTGATTTAGTAAGGTGTGTTCTCGAGATGATCTTAGGCAACTTTTGAAGAGTGTGAGCCAATTTGACATATACCTCTGTTGTGGCCTACCTGTGAGTGTGTGAAACTCTCTTGAACACCCTTTGAGCGTTACCTTTCTTTGGAAGAAACTTGATGAACCCTAGACCTTACTTGATCCACTTCCTATAATCCTCCTGATTTGCGGTTTAGTGAATAGCCAACTTAGGCCAAAAGCCTAAGTTGGTGGTGTGGTGAAAAGGAAAAGGAGAAGTAAAGAAGTGCAAGAAAAGTCTCCCTTAACCCATGGTGTTACAAAAAAATGGAAACCCTCCATATAAAAAGAAACAAAAATGAAAAAGAAGAGTTGTAGAATAAAAGTACAAAAGAAATTGGGTTTCCAAGCAATACATGGAGAGTGAATAAAAGGATGACTTAGAAGCACTAGAAGAAAAAGTGATAAGGGAAGGGAAAAAGAGGTTTTGAGAACACCACATCTCACGAGGATGAAGAAGTCACTGAGCCTAAATGACCATACCTTTGCACTCAGCCCCACTATAAGCCTTGAAAAGACCTTTTTGATCTTGAGTAAGCCGACCCAAAAGTCGATTGGAAAATAAGGGTAAACCTATGGATGAAAACATGCATTGTGTTTCTCTTTTTTGAGTGTGAGCTTTGCATATGATTCCTGATCTTAAATTGATTAACTTCCGTGTGTGAATATGGAATCACTCTTTGTGTGAGGGCATTTAGATACTTTTGTTGAGCTTGAACTTGCATTAGTAGCAAGTATTGCGAGCATGAGAAGAGAGCAGTCGGCGTATCGCCAAGAAGTTCTGCGAAGCAGAACTACGTCACCCAATGAAACAAATCACGACTATGTCGAAATCGCCGAGTTGATCGGTGAGTCCTACTAATGTCGCCGAATGATCTGCTGCAACACAATTTTTTGAAAACTATAAATACTCGTTGAGAGATTAGATTTTAGTATCAGATTTGTAGTGTGAAACAATTAATATAAGTTTTAGTACTTTTTATTTTTGCTCTGAGTTTGAGAGTGTTTTGGAAACTTGAAGAAGAAGAGGGTTTCATCTCCAAGGGTTTGGACTTGGGTCTATTGGATTCTTCATTCTTGGCCTGTAACAAGACTTAAATCTTCATACTCACTTGAATGCAAGCTCATTTAGGTATAAATTTATGTCTCTTGATGTGTGGCTAAAAATCCCAATTCTTGGGGTGTGATTTAGAGAATATGGGTTCAGATTGTTGTTGGGTCTTTCTTGCTGATAGATTAGATGTAGCTTAATGGTCATTTCGTCTAGTAGTTGTGGATGAATTTAACAAATTTATAGTTGCAAATACATGTTTATTTATGTATTTTTGGCTTGCTCGAGAGAGAGGTCGCAAAACTAAGACTACTAGATTGATGGCCTAAGGAGTGGGTGGACATAAGGTTCAACATGAAAGGGTGAGCCCTAGTCCCATATCCTAACACTCAACTCGAGAGAGTGAGTGGGGTAAGGCGTAGGCTGGTCTTCATGCGGCAAGTGGGTGTTCAAGAGGAACCCATTTGAAACGGGGTAAGTTACTCGAGAGAGAATTTTTTCCCACGTATAGCTTAGCCTAGTCACTATTACTCTATAAATTCTCTATCGAAAGCGTGTACCCAACAATTTAGATTAACCCATTTTCCGGTCACATCCCAAGAATCCCCTCTCATTCATAGATTTCTTTGTTATTTTTACTGTTTTCGCTATACTTGTGACAAAACCCTCATTGTTAATTGACACTTCTGTGTCCCCCTTTAATTTACAATGTTTTTAATCGTTAATGTATTTAGGTATGACTAGTTAGAACTAAATATTATTTTTCTATTAATTCTCAAAACCACTCCCTTGGGACACGACCCCAACCCTTGGTTGGGTTACTATACTATTGCACAATCGTAGACACTCGTACTGAAAGTTGTGTCATTGATTACGCAAACATCAGGGATCATTGGAATTTGAGCCACTAGGAGGGACTTGCTTGCCCTCTCTCCTTTGAACCTTTAGCATAGGACAATCCCTCTTCATGTGGCCACTCTTACCACAACTAAAGCACCCATCTGTGCCAACAAGGCACTTGCCATCGTGCTTTTTTCCATACTTTGCACAAGTAGGTGTATTAGCATAAGAACTACCTCCACTACCACCTTGTGGCTTTGGAGTAGGCACCCTCTCTTTGTTGACCTTAGGAGTGCTAGAAGTGCCTTGATTAGAAAACCTCTTCTTAAACCTTGGTTTGCCTTGAACCTCAAATCTACCCTTAGATGAATTTCCTTCATCAACTCTTGCCCTCAACACTTCTCTACCCATTTGCTTGAGCTTTTGTTCCTCAATTTTCTCCGCATGAACCATACGATGGGAGATGTTCATGGTTGGAATAAGCATCGCCGAACTTCATTCATTCACCACTAGGTCGGATATCCCCATAACAAATTTGTTCATTTTTTCCCTATAGTCCTACACCAAGGTTAGGGCATACTTAGAAAATTGTGTGAACTTGAGGCTATATTCCTTCACACTCATACCTCCTTGGCGGAGGTTGATGAATTCTTGCATCTTTATCTCCCTTAGCACTAGGGGGAAAAACCTATCAAGGAGCGCTGTCTTAAACACTCCCCAATCAACCAGACCTGCTCTAATGGACCTCTCTTTGTTCCATTGCTCATGCCACACTTGAGCCACGTCCTTCAATTGGATACACTCCCATAGCTTCAAGCACTTTAAACACATCCTGAATAAACCCTTGTGGGTCTTCATCCACTTTGGAACCATAGAATGTAGGGAGATTCATTCTTGTGAAATCCCTTATCCTTGAACAGTAGTACTTGCATTGGGGTTTACTTGGACCCTAGCATCTCTAGTGACTTGAGACGTTAGAGAATGAGTTAAGGTTTGGAGAGCCGTCCATATCTCCACATTGGTCATGGCCCCTTCCTCATTAGGAGCTTGAGGAACTTGAGCACCTTGAGGACCTTGGGGGATGAACTCCCTCATCATTAGAAATCTCCTCTTCCACTCTTCTTGCGGCCACTCTTCTTGTATTCATATTCCTATATGTACAAGAAAAGGGTTGGCAAAAGGACTTCATAGAGTAAAAACTCTAAGGAACGACTAATAAATAATCAAAGAAGTGAAAAGGTCCTAAGCATCTTATAGCCTCTCATTCATAAGTATGTCGCGCTTCACACTTATGAGCAAGACTCTACTAGACATGGTTCATGAGACATCCTAGAATCATTCTATAATCTTATGCTCTGATACCAAGTTTTTCATGACCCGGGATAGCCCCTAGAAGTAACATGGCGTAATTGACCCTGAAGGGGTCGCATACAAGCCCTTAGCATTCATCATCACACAAAGTAATAGAAAAAAACAGAAAAATTAAAAACTTTTACAATAGAAGTCAACATTATTCATATAAGGAAAATAGGAACTAGACTTGTCTCAATCACCATCTTGAACATAAGAGTACAAATAGGGTCGAAGCCTGATGTTTAGAATTTCTCTATTCACGTAATCAACTACACAACTTCCAGTACGAGTGTCTACGATCATGTGATAGTATAGTAACCCAACCAAGGGTTGGGGTTGTGTCCCAAGGGAGTGGCCTTGAGAATTAATAGAAAAATAAAATTTAGTTCTAACTAGTCGTAGCTAAAGACATTAACTATTAAAAACATTGTAAATCAAAAGGTTTTGTCACTAGTAATTAAAAAAACAATAAAAATAACAAGAAATCAAGTATAGGGAAGAGTTCTTGGGGTGTGACCGCAATACATGTTGAGATAAATAGTTGGGTACACGCTTTCGATAGGAAATTTGCAAGATAATAGTGACTAGGCTAAGCTTTAGATGGAAATAAGTTTCCTCTCGGGCAACTTACCCCATTTAAAATGCATTCCTCTTGGACACCCATTTGCCGCATGAAGACCAGCCTACGCCTTAACCCACTCATTCTCTCGAGCTGAGTGTTAGGATATGGGACTAGGGCTCACCCTCTCGGGCTGAACCTCATGTCGACCGACTCCTTAGGCAATCAGTCTAGTGTTCTTGGTTTCGTGACCTCCCTCTCGGGCAAGCCGAAAACACATGGGTGACTTTGTATTTGCAACTACAAACCCATTAAATTAAACCACAAATAATAGGTGAAATCACCATTAAAATAAATCTAACCTATCAGCAAGCAAGACCCAACAATAATATCAACACAAATTTGCTAAATCACACCCCAAGAATGGGGGTTTTTTGCCACACATCCAGAGATAGAAATTTATACCTTCAATGATGTTGGAATCAAATGGGTATAGAGAAATAAGTCTTAATTTGAGCAAATAAGGAAGGATCCAACAGTCCCACTTCCAAATTGAAAGAGGTGAAACCCTTTTCTTCTTCAAGTCTTCAAACCCTTACAAACTTGAGAGTAAAATAAAATAGTACTAAATCCAAAATCTGATAAAAATATGATAATAAAATATCTATTGTCCAATACTAAGCTATAAATATCAATGAGTATTTATAGCTTTCAAAAATATGTGCTGCGGCGGATTACTTGGTGACATTAGTTAAAATCACCGATCAACTCTGCAATTCGCCCTTTGGTGTAGTTAATCCCCTTTTTGCACCATCCTTCGGCATCGTCGTGCTCTGGTTAATTGGGCTACATAGTACTGCTTCGCGGACCTTCTCGGCGATGCGCTGACTTTTCCCTTTTTCCGCCGACTTGATCCTTTCCTTCAGGGTTCAGCACACTTGAAAAAAAGGCAAAGTGAAACCCTTCGGCGATTCGCCAAGTGGACTCGGCGATCCTCAAGTCTTCGTTTTCTTGTTCTTTTCAGCCATTTTTGTTCCTTATTGCAAAGTAGTGTCCATGCTTTCCTTTAAACTTCAAATACCTGAAACTTAAAGGTTTTCATCAGATATTGAGATAGAATAAGCATTTGAGGACACAACTTCTATTAAAATATAGCCCTACATAAGTCCAATTTGTGGACTCATCAACACCCCCAACTTAAACTTTTGCTTGTCCTCAAGCAAACTCAAGTTCAGCTGTTTAAAAAAGGTGTCTCAAACAGTGCTACACAAGACTCAATCATGAATGTACACAACAAGATTTCAAACTACTTATGCGAAGATTCAATTGTGTACTCAAAGATTCAAGTTGTGACACACCAATATCAAATATTCTCATGCTCGCAATACTTGCTACTAATGCAAGTGCAAGCTCAGCAGAAGCATCTAAATGCCCTCACACAAAGAATGATTCCATATTCACACACAAAAGTTAATCAATTTAAGACCAGGAATCAGATGCAACTCTCACACTCAAAAAGAGGAACACAATGCATGTTTTCACCCATAGGTTTGCCCTTATTTTCCAATCGACTTTCGATTCGGTTTACTCAAGATCAAAAAGGTCTTTTCAAGGCTTGTAATGGGGCTGAATGCAAATGTATGGTCATTTAGGTTCAGTGACTTATTTATCCTCATGAGATGTGGTATTTTTAAAACGTCATTTTCCTTTCCCTTATCACTTTTTCTTCTAGTGTTGCGAAGTCATCCTTTCATTCACTCTCCATGTATTGCTTGGAAGCTCAATTCCTTTTCACCTTTATTCAAAAATTATATTTATATACATTCTTTTTTTTTTCTTTGAAGGGTTTCCATTTTGTTTTGCAATACCATGGGTTAGAGAGACTTTTTCTTGCACTTCTAGACTTCTCATTTTCCTTTTCACCACACTCCCAACTTAGGAAAAGCCTAAGTTGGCTATTCACTAAACCATAAATCAAGAGGATTATAGGTAGTGGGTCAAGTAAGGTCTAAGGTTCATCAAGTTTCTTCCAAAGAAAGGTAAGGCTCTAAAGATGTTCAAAAGAGTTTCACACGCTCACTGGGAGGCCACAAAAGATGTATACGTCAAATTTGGCTCACACTCTTTAAAGTTGCCTCAGATCATCTCAAGAGTACACCTTTCTAAATCAATTAGACTAACAAGGAAAATTCTAGGTTTATTCATGCATAGTTCAAAGTAAGCTAACCATACAAGGCATCAACACTTAAGTCAAACAAGACTACACACTTTCACTAGTGTGCAACGGTCATTACAAGAGAATCAATTCAATAAATGGCTAATCACAACAAGATGCAAAGAGTTAACATATTGTCTATTCAACTTCATTTGGTCTCGTCGTAGCTGCACATTCATGTTCGTTCGATTGAGAGCACTATTCAAGTCATCAGTATTGATCGGAACTGAGACTTAAATTTTCCAAAAGAACAACCACTTTCAACAAAAGCGGTGACAAAATTTTTTGAAAAACAAAATTTTTTTGGAAGGTCAAAATTTGCATCAATTAAAATAAAAAAGAGGAGCCATGAGCTCAAACATCCACGAAAACCAATATATAACACAAATTAAAACAAAACAACCCAAATATACACAAACACAAACATTAATAGCACACCAAGATGAGCCTTACCCCACCACAAATAAAAGCAATTTGTCCTCAAATGCAATTAAAAGTGTTCAGCAGTAAATATAAGTAGGACAAATAGGGAGGTAAAGAAGTGATCCTGGCTATGCGGTTTTTCCATCTGTTAGGGCGACATGGTTCTTCTGCGACTTTTAGGTGTACACCTTCCAAAATGTTAGCATTAAAAAGAAGGGGAGGTGGGGACGTTAAGCGAGCCATTGAATAATTCAGCAAGCTCTCCATCATCGCTAAACAACCGAACACGCCTATTTTCAACCCACTTTCTCGAATGCTTCACAGTCACCTTATTTTAGCTTTACTCAAGTGTCGTCCACTTTCTGCATACTCGGCGATATCGGTCTGAATCACCGAACCAGTTGGCGTGTCTCCGAGCAATCACCTATTTCACCGACTTTTACAGAACATTCCAGTAAACCTGGGAGTTCAAACGGCGGTCACCATCAAGATCACCAATAGATTCGGTGAAGCGCCAGTAAGTTCACATGCTCGCCGAATTTTACAGGCTTCAACTTTGGAAATAATTGGAATCAAATGGCAGATAGGGTCGAGTTCGCCGACCTCTTCGGCGACTTGCCATTTGGATCTGTTGCTTGTCACCCTGCACTTTTTGAGCACTTTACACATTTCAACCTACACCACAACACATCATTATTTTACCAATACATAAATATAAAATATTAAGGGGGTTTTGGATTGCCTCCCAAATAGTGCCTTAGTTAACGTCGCGGCACGACACAATTCAACAACTATTCTTCATTTTTGGAGTCACCCATGTTGTAATTAGGCGAGTCCTCAGCTAATGGTGGGTAATGACCTGATATCAAATGGCCAATTTGAGCATCCTGTAGCTGAATAGTCATGGAATGAGAGACTGACGCTTCGTTTAGAATTTCGATATTCTCCTTCATCTCATTCAACTTCTTCTCATGTGCCTCAATTTATTGTTGAATGAGTGGCAGAGCTTCATCATTCTGTACACCTCTCTACTTCTTCCCATGTTTACACTCTCGAATGGAGGAGTGCTTTTCTTTTCCATTGGCTTGTACTTCCAATTCTGTGACTCGGGTGGATAGAACATCCAACTGGGTGACTAGTGCGTCCCACTCCTGCTTTCTTTTTGCTTCTTTGTTGGCTTCTACCATGCCATCAAGAAGTTTTTCCACAACTTCATAGGGCTGGTGTAGAATACCTCCCTCGTAGAGCTGATCATCTATACTTCTATTCTCGGGTCCTAGACCCCTATAGAAGCACTCCAGTAGCCCCTTGTTCGTCATACCGTGAGATGGGCATGGTTGCAGCATCGTTTGAAAGTTCAGCCATATTTCTTGAATTTGTTTCATCCCCTACCTATTTAAATGTCAGGAGGTTATCCCTGAGATTCAATAGTTTCAGAAGGTGATGATTCGTGTGATATCCATAATGATTTTCCAGCCTTAGTTCCTGTTCTGATATTCAAACTAGCAAAATAAAACTACCATTTAAATTAGTGCAACTAAAACTAGGAAGAATAAAAAATTCTACTTAATCTAAGAATTCTCAAATAACACCACTCCCCGGCAGCGGCGCCATTTTGATGTTTAGAATTTCTCTATTCACGTAATCAATGACAAAACTTCCAATACGAGTGTCTACGATCGTGTGATAGTATAGTAACCCAACCAAGGGTTGGGGTCGTGTCCCAAGGGAGTGGTCTTGAGAATTAATAAAAAAATAAAATTTAGTTCTAACTAGTCGTAGCTAAAGACATTAACGATTAAAAACATTGTAAATCAAAAGGGGGACAGAAAAGTGTCAAATATCAATGGGGTTTTTTGTCACTAGTAATTAAAAAAACAACAAAAATAACAAGAAATCAAGTATGGGGTGTGACCGCAATACAAGTTGAGATAAATAGTTGGGTACATGCTTTCGATAGTAAATTTGCAAGAAAATAGTGACTAGGCTAAGCTTTAGATGAAAATAAGTTCCCTCTCGGGCAACTTACCCCATTTCAAATGTGTTCCTCTCGGACACCCATTTTCTGCATGAAGAACAACCTACGCCTTAACCCACTCACTCTCTCGATCTGAGTGTTTGGATATGTGACTAGGGCTCACCCTCTCGGGCAAGCCGAAAACACATGGGTGGCTTTGTAATTGCAACTACAAACCCATTAAATTAAACCACAACCACTAGATGAAATCAACATTAAAATACATCTAACCTATCAGCAAGCAAGACCCAACAATAATATCAACACATATTTGCTAAATCACACCCCAAGAATGGGGATTTTTAGCCACACATCAAGAGATAGAAATTTATACCTTCAATGATGTTGAAATCAAATGGGTATAGAGAAATAACTCTTGATTTGATAACACAAGGAAGAATCCAAGAGATCCACTTCCAAATTGAAAGAGGTGAAACACTTTTCTTCTTCAAGTCTTCAAACCCTTACAAACTTGAGAGTAAAATAAAATAGTACTACATCCAAAATTTGATAAAAATATGACACTAAAATTTTTATTGTCCAATACTAAGCTATAACTCTCAACGAGTATTTATAGCTTTCAAAAATCTATGCTGCGGCGGATCACTCGGCGACATTAGTCAAAATCGATGATCAACTCGGCGATTCAACCTTTGGTGTAGTTCATTGCCTTCTTGCACCATTATTCAGCATCGTCGTGCTCTGGGTCATTGGGCGATATAGTACTGCTTTGCGGACCTTCTCGATGATGCGCCGACTGCTCCCTTTTTCTGCCGACTTAATCATTTCCTTTAGGGCTCAGCACACTGGAACAAAAGTCAAAGTGAGACCCTTCGGCGATTTGCAAGTGGACTCAGTGATCCTTAGGTGTTCGTTTTCTTGACCTTTTCAGCCTTTTTCGTTCCTTTTTGCGAAGTAGTGTCCATGCTTTCCTTTAAACTTCAAATCCCTGAAACTTAATGGTTTTCATCAGATATTGAGATAAAATAAGCATTTAAGGACACAACTTCTATTAAAATATAGCCCTAAATGAGTCCAATTTGTGGACTCATCAAAGCCCTATACATCAATAAAGTCCCCAACAATGGGAAATACAATATAGTCTAGAACATAGGAAGTAAACTAGAAACTAGAATCAATAGCAACTTGTCCTCGAACTTGAGGACTCACCATGCCTAGGGAATAATCGACCCAAGCTTCACCTTGAAGGAAGTAGTAAATATCAACGATCGGAACCTACACTCATAGTAAAGTAGAAAATATGGGTTAGCACAATGAATTGTACTAAGTATGGATACCATGCACAAAAATCATGCCTTTGTTAAGTTTGAAAACCAATATGCATATTTATGAAGATACATAAGCCAATTCAACATATGAGCAAACCAAAGCCACACTAGTGCAATGCAAAGGTAACATCCCATAACCCTACCAAATGCTAAGTATCACATTTGGGTCACCAACAACATACATATCTTACCATAGTCATAGCCAACATACATAGAGTGAAGATATTCATATTCATAACATTCATACATACTTTTTCATACATAGTTCATAAGTCATCATACCATCATAACATAAGAGAATATTACCCTAACCCCTCTTAGAGTCTACTCGTGCAATGCATAATAGAAGTCCCATACAACCTCTCACACCTAGTAAACCCCTTAAGAGGTCATAGTTAAAGTCCATGTCATTACCATAGATCACATTCATATTAATTTAGGGAAGGATTGCATTAACCGACATAGACCATGTGAGCTACATGGAATTCGGTGTTCTACCCCCACACCAAAAAGAGGTGTTCTACTTGCCAAAGGTAGAACGTACATTCTAACTATTTAGGTGGATCCATTAGCTAAGACCTATATGGGCACATATTTATGGGACAAGGAGATTGCTACTAGAAACTCGGACTTGCTAAACATAGAAGGTTTCCATCTCATGAGATATCCTACACTGGGAAGCCGGACTTGCTAAAAATAAAAGCCCCGATCTCACTTTCATGTCCTCTCGGTGCTAAGCATTATTCCCTTCAAAAGTCACCATTAGCCTTTACTTAGGTTCATAGTCACAAGAAAGTGTATTAGACACTCATGTCAATATATCATCATAATAGATCATAGGTTCCTTAAGTGAGAATGCTCCTTTCACTTTAGAAACACTAGCATGTAAGTAAACCTTTCACATTGTAGTCAGATTGTAAATATAAGAATGTGCTTTCAACAAACCCAACAAGTTGATTATAAGCCTACATACATAATCAAGTGCATATGGTATAGGGAATAAGGATCTTACATCACTACCTCAACATTAGATATAGGATCATTACCATCCAAGTAAGTCATATACTCATTTAGAATCAACATCAACATATACAAACCCTAGCCAATTGCCCGTCAAGGCCATTAACCAACATCAACCCTAACTTCTTGAATTACAACATTAGATAGAGAGATTTCATGATTCAACAACTTAATAAACATAAACATAATCAAATATCATCTTCCATGGCCAATCAAGTCACATCTTAGTTCACAATTTAGGAAGAAAAAGGAAATCATGGGTCCAAGAGAGAGTTTCATCAAAAACCATCAATACCAGAATAATGTAACCATAAACCATCATAATTAGTCATAATAAATTATATTTGAACAACAGAAATCATTTTGGAAGGAGACCCATGTTTAGTGTAAAACAGTAGATTTTGGAAGTCTTAAAACACACTTTGAAGGGACTTCTTGAGGGATAGCTACCCAAGAATGAAGAGCATCCATACCTTAGGTTGAATCCCTCACGAATTTGGAGAAGAAAGACTTGTTCTTGTACCACTAGCTTGAGATTCTTCTTTGTTCTTCAATGAAGTTTGGAGAGAGAATATTTTGATGTTCTTGGGTTTCTTCTTTTATTAAGTGGGAGTAACTAAAATTGAAGGAATTTGACCTTAAAAAGTATATAAACTTGTTAGGAAAAGATTGGGAAAGTGTTGGTTCAAGTTTTGGAAGGATTACTTAAAGACCCAACTTAAACTTCAAAAAACTTAGCTTTCGACGCTGGAGCTCGCCCTTTGGCACCCTTGACCCGCCAAGGGTACTAGGCGACTCGCCTAATGAGCCCTTGGCTCGCCCAAAATTCCAGTAAGCTCCCTAAATAGGCAGCTTCACTAGGCGATGGGGAGAGTCAATGGGAAAATTGCCAACACATTTGGCGACCCACGACCTATCTCTCCCATTTTCCAGCATCTAAAGCTAAGGGAGACAGCTCACTAGGCGATCCAAGTGCACTTTGGCGCATCGCCAAGTCACTTGGACGACCATGCTGCCAATCGCCAACTTCTCCAAAGAGAAAACAAGTTCCCCTTCACCCTTCCTTGATAGTTTAGGTCCTTACCTTTATCCTAGATATTTACCTCCCTCATTTTAGCTTTAGTTTAGTCTTAAACCTCTCCTTAAGTTACATAAACACATGCATTAGCTCTAGTTCAGCCTAGACACCAACTTGAAGTCATGCCATCCCACACGATGAGGCTCTAGTCTAGCCTATTGATTTTCTGGGTTGTTACACTTCCAAATCAAGGTTGTGTAAACTATAGAGCTGGATGGAAAATTGTAAACATTGATTCTAGAATAGCGAAGACAAAAAATTACCCTTAGGGAGTATGAAGCCAATTTCATTGGGCTATAGGAATGTAACTCCTAGCGTGTGGATACATATATTAATGCCCGGTGCACTAGCAAAGGCTGCAACAGCTCAAACTTAGGACCTTTTTGGCCATAGATTTCTCAAGTAATATTAGGGGGGAAATTTGGTAAATAGTGTTTGTCCATACAATTTGTCATTATTTGGAAAATACTTTTGGAAAATATCTCAAATTCCCAAATACTAGTTTTTTCTAGTATTCGGGCCAAATCTATTTTTTTGGGATCTTTTAAAAATTGAAATCTTACACCAAACTTTTATCCTTTAGAAAAATACCCTATATAGTAGTTGTGTGCGTTGTATTACATAATTTTTTACGTGAACACCAAAGTATTGATGAAATATTCAATGAATATGAAAGTGATGATATGGTTGTTGATGAAAACGATGAACAATCGACTCAGGGTAACAATGTCATGTGCTTTGTCTACTTCACGATGTATAGAATGATGCTTGTTGCATTGACTCCAAAATACTATAATGCTCCAGAGTCATGGACACTACTTGTTATTTGTTGCAACTAAGATCCTGTTGACTTGAAATACAAACTTATGGTTAGTTTTGATAGTTTTTAAAACTTACGGGTATAAATCATATTTTTCTAAAAAAGTGAAATATGTTTCCCGAATACTATGGCCAAACACATGGTGAAACTTCACCCAAATAATATTTGCCAAGAATATTTGGAAATCTATGGCCAAACGCTAGCTTATATTTGATACAATGCTCTGATAAGGGCACAAAATTCATTCAAAATCCTGCGCACGCAAACAAAATATGCTACCCCACCAATAATTGACATTCCGACCTAATAGGAACATCAAAACTTCAAACTGAAGTCCTCTCGGCAAAAATTGGGTCCCACTATGAATTCTCTTTTTTTCCTACAGGCCACGTGATAGCTTTAAATGAGTCCATAAGTTCCAAGACCTGCACAAAGTGTCGATCTAGTCTAAAGTCAATGTTTAGAGCTAGTGAAACTATCAATATTACATTTCGAGGTTGTTTACCTAAAGGTTAGACCAAAAGTCAAATGTCTGAACTTTATAACGTCAAAAACATAGAAACTTACATAAAAACAAAACAGACTGCCCACTGACCATCCTTTCAGTCTTAACAAGTCACAAATTAGTAGGGAAAATTATCGGAAAGCTAAATGCCTAAAATATTGAAAAATGAGGAAATAAAATTAGAAGATAAATGCACTTGCCCTTTTAAGTATATATCATTGGAACTGTCACGATCCAGACCATCGTGATTTGTACCCACACTAACCCTCCGATGGGAGAACCATTTATACTAATTAGCTAACCAACTTAGTCAAAATACCAATGCATTTAAGTTACGGAAGCAAGTTAAATGATAAAGAAAGAAATAGGGAGTTCCCATAAACTCCAAACCAATAGTCTATCAACTAACCAAATGCGGAAAATACGCTTAGAACCTGAAAGTCAATGTATCAAAATATCTAAAGTTCAACCATAAGTCTAAACAAGAAGGAGTACAATCCCATACTTAAAATAAGAAATCCTAATGCAATAGTCTAAGTCCAAAATGGTGGACATAAACGAAAGAAAACTAATGGCAGCCTAGAAGAAACGGCTCACCCTTGAATTTGGAACGATCATTGATCTTCTAAGTGAAGTATATCAATTGCCGCCTGAAGATGCCTTGTACTCAACAAAGAAAGATCAAGTGCAATATCAGTACACAACCACAGTGTACTGGTAGGATCATGCGGTTATCCCACTAAGTGCAACATACATAAGAAATTACAACATAATAATAATATGCATACACCGAACATATACAATATCATCATTATTTACGCAACAACGTACAATATCACATTTCTCAAGATACACAATTACATCAAGTCATTGGTTCTCTCATGGAACCCAAAACCAAATTGTTAGCATACCAGAACGTGGTACCCAATCCAATGATTATGCCGGAGCGTGGAAACCAATCCCATATTTATGCCGCAATGTGGCAGCCGATCCAAGTTAGTGTGTCAGAATGCAACACCCGATCCATTCAACAAGCCGTAATCACAATCAAAAGTATATTATCAAGATCATACAATCAAGTCATGATTCATGCCATTCATCATTCAACTATCTCATTTACAACTAGTGCGATCAATAATGCAACATTCACATACATACACATATTATAATGAAGCAATAACAAACATACATCACACACATGAAATCACAACCATCACTTACCTCGAAACAATCTTGAATTCCCTAAGAAACATGATTCTTCCCTTTTCAGATTCGTTCCGCTTGTTCTTGGTCTACAAAAAATCAATATAATGCTAGGATCAATAAACAAGACTTAATTACCCAGAATAAAGTCAACACTATCAACCCTAGATCAAACTGTTGATCCCCATACCCATATTTGGGCTTTTTTTAACATAAATTTTAGATCAAAACCCTCCACCATTGATAATTACCCATTAGATTACAATCTACGGATCGAAAAATGGATTCGGGGAGTTAAAATCTTACCTTTAGCCTTAGGAATGGGAGAAAACTGTCAAGAATATCCTGGGGTTCGTTCCTTAGCTCTCAAGTTTGAAAATTGCAGAATAAAACATTTTTAGGATTTATTTCTGACTTAAGTCGCGTTTGTCCCTCCACAACGGTACTCACCCTGCTACAACGACCTTGCCCTGGCAGGAAGAATCCCACCTCAACAGCTTGCACGGAACCAGTGAGAAAAATTAATAATTTTGAGACCCCCATTTCACAACACACCTTCCACCAACGACACTTTGAAACTATCCGTTCACGCTAAGATCAATTTCGGGCGTTCTACTTGCCCAAATTCAATTCCGTAAAGTCATATGGGTTCCTTAACGTCTTATCTATCTACTCATGTTATCAAATTCATAATTAGATCATCCAATTTCTACCAGATTTTCCTATACCTCACAGACTCCGATTTCTTCTAAATCTGGACTAGGTTGGGAAATTCTAAGTTACTACGAAAAAGTTTTCCGACCCAAATTTTTCCCTGCTGGCTTTTCTATAACGACGGGAACAAATCATTACAATAGATACCAATTTACCTATCAATCGTCCACGAGTGACAAAACATAGGAAATAGGCTAGAGAAGGAATGGAGTAATACCTGAATCGAGGAACACCTTAGGATACTTTTCTCGCATGTCCCTCTCGGTTTCCCAAGTAGCTTCCTCAACTGGACGATGATTCCATTGAACTTTCACGGACATAATCTCCTTGGTCCTCAGCTTCCAGACATCACGATCAAGAATTTTAATTTGTTCCTCCTCATATTGAAGGTCTTTGTCTAAAAGAATTTAGTCCCACTTAATGATATAATCCCAGTCCCCATGATATCTCTTCAATATGGACACATGAAATACCGGATGAACACCCGATAGGTTAGGAGGTAAGGCCAATCTATAATACATTGGCCCTACACATTCAAGAACCTCAAAGGGACCAATGTATCGTGGACTTAACTTACCCTTCTTGCGAAATCTCATCACCCCTTTCATGGGTGATACCTTAAGAAGAACATTCTCACCAGTCTGAAATGCCATGTCTCTTACATTATGGCCTGCATACTTCTTCTGTCTACTTTGGGCTGCTAAAAGTTTAGCTTGAATACTCCTCACCTTATCTTGAGCATCCTTCACTAAATCAACCCCCAAAGGTTTCACATCTCCGGCCTCGAACCATCCCTTGGGTGATCTACATCCCATCCCATAAAGCGCCTCAAACGGTGCCATATCAATGCTGGATTGGTAACTATTATTATTGGAGAACTCACACAAAGGTAAGAACTTATCCCAATGTCCTCCAAAATCAATCAAACATGCCCTCAACATGTCTTATAACACTTGAATAGACCCCTCTGATTTCCCGTCTGTCTGTTGATGGAAAGTTGTACTAAAAGTGAGGTGTGTGCCCAATTCATCATGTAATTTCCTCCAAAACTTGGATGTAAACTGCGTACCACGATCTGAGATGACAGAAAAGGACACCCCATGCAACCTCACTCTCTTTTTCACATACACCTTAGCAATTGTTCGGCATTATAATCTATTCTTACCGAAATAAAATGGGCTGACTTGGTCAATTTGTCAACCACTACCCAAATAGAATCAAACTTCCACAAAGTCTTAGGAAGATCAACCACGAAATACATGGCTATCCTTTCCCACTTCCATTATGGAATTGACATTCTTTGAAGCAAACTTGTAGACCTTTGAAAGTCATACTTTACTTGTTGGAAATTTTGACACTTAGCCACAAACTCTGCTATATCCTTCTTCATGCCCGGCAACAAATAAATTTACTTCAAATATCGGTAAATCTTGGCCACACCCGGATGGATGGAATATCGAGAACCATGAGACTCTATCAACAGTTTCTGAATGAAGTCATCAACTCGAGGAACAAAAATCCTTCTTTTAAAACTATGCACACCTTCCGCATCAAGAGTGGTCTCTTGTTTCTTACCAATCGCAGTCTTCTTCTTAAGTTCATTCAAATTTTCATCCTCTAATTGTTTGTCCTTGATCTCTTCAATGAATGTGGCCCTAACTTCAATGCTAGCTAACAACCCAGCTTTCTCTGATATGCCCAACTGCATGAACTTAGACTTCAAGGTCTGAATTTCCTTCGCCAAAGGTCTCTTGATTACATTCAAGCAAGCTAAACTACCCATACTCACGGATTTTCGACCCAGAGCATCTGCCACAACATTAGCCTTATCCGGATGGTATTGAATGGTGATGTCATAATCCTTGAGTAACTCCATCCACCTTCGTTATCGCAGATTCAGATCCTTTTGAGTGAACACATGCTGCAAACTACGATGATTATTAAAGACTTCACATTTGACACCATAGAGGTAATGCCATCATATTTTAAGAGCAAACACTACCACTGCCAACTCGAGATCATGCGTTGGGTAATTCCACTCATGCACCTTCAATTGTGGCGATGTGTAGGCTATGACATTCTTATCCTGAATTAACACAACACCCAAACTTGAATGTTAAGCATCACAATAAACAAAAAAATCCTTACCTTCCAATGATAATGCTAGAATAGGCATTGTAGTCAAGAGATTCTTGAGTTTTTGAAGGCTCTCCTCACATTTTTGAGTCCATTCAAAGGGTACCTCCTTTTTGGTCAAATTTATCAAGTGAGTAGCAATAGAAAGAAAGTTCTTCACAAATCGACGATAGTAACTAGCGATCCCCACAAAACTCCTAACTTCTGTCACAGAGCTAGGCCAAACCCAATTCTTAACCACTTCAATGTTGTGGGGGTCTACCATTACCCCTTATTTTGAAACTACATGCCCAAAAAATGCAACCAAAGTTAACCAAAATTTACACGTAGAAAATTTTGCATACAACCTTTGTTTCCCAAGAACACCCAGAACAATCCGAAGATGGTTGACATGATCTTCCCTACTTTTCAAATAGACCAAAATATCATCACTAAAGACTATGACGAAATAATCAAGAAATCGCTTGAACACACCATTCATAAACTCATAAAAGTTGCAGGCGCATTAGTCAATCCAAACGACATTACTAGAAACTCATAAAGCCCATAGCGGGTTCTAAACGCTGTGTTGTGCACATGCTCAGGCCTAATTTTCAACTGATGGTAACTAGACCTTAGATCAATCTTAGAGAAAACTGATGCACCTTGCAAGTGGTCAAAAGATCATCTATTCGAGGCAATGGGTACTTTTTTCGAATGGTGACCCTATTCAATAGCTCATAATCTATACACATTCTCATACTACCCTCTTTTTTCTTAACAAACAAAACTGGAGCACCCCATGAGGAAGCTCTAGGATGAATAAATCATTTATCAGGAAGCTCTTGGATCTGAGCCTTGAGCTCTCTTAATTCCGTCGGAGCCATGCGATATGAAGGGATGGAAATGGGACGAGTACTTATGAGTCCACGATTTGGACTTATTTATGATAGATTTAGTGTCCTCAAATGCATATTTTGTGCCAATAACTGATGTAAATCATTGAATTTTAGGTATTTGGATTGAGGAACAAAGCATAGACACTATTGAGAAAAAAGGAACAAGGCAGCTGAAAGAACGAAGAAAAGAAAGGCTGAGGATCACCTAACCCATTGGGCGAGTCGCCGAACGGCCATGGTCTTGCCTAATGTTCCAGTGTGCCAAGCCCTGAAGGATAAAATCAAGTCGGAGATAGAAAGGAGCAAACGATGGGTCGCCGAACGGTTCCACGATGTAGCACTATATCGCCTAAAGTTGCAGAAATTGAAGATGTTGAAGGCCAAAGCAAAAATGTGATGGAATTGATCGAATGGTGGATCGTCAAGTGGATCGGCAATCCCAACTTATTACGCCGAATGATCCTTCGCAGCACATTTTTGGCGACTTTAAATACATTTTTAAAATTCTTAGTTTAGTATAAATTTTTATCTAGTTTTCAATATAGAATTATTGTTGTTCCGTTTTCAAGTTAGAGAGCTTAGAACTGAGTTTGGAGAAAATATTTCTTTATCTTTGAAGATTTCCATTTCTGAGAAATTAGAAGTGAGTGTTAAAGATTCTTCATCTTAGACCTTTGCAAAGATTAAATTAATCTTACCCAGTTGATGGAAACACAATTTGGTAACGATTTTTATCTTTTTATGATGTCTAGCTAAAACTCCAATTCTTGGGGTGTGATTATTGTTTGATTTAGCTGCTGGGTATTGTTAATTGATAGTGTAAATGCTTTAAGTGATTTCATTTAGTAATTGTGGCTTAATCAAAAGGGTTGTAGTTGCAAATGCAACTCTACATTCGTGTTTTTGGCTTGCTCGAGAGAGAGATTTTTAAAACCAAGATTACTAATTTGATAGTCTGTGGGTATTGGGTTGTCATGGGTTCAGCTCGAGAGAGTGAATCCTAAACCATTCTCCACACATTCAGCTCGAGAGAGTGAATGGACTAAAGTGTAGGCTGTTCTTAATTGCTGCTTATTGGTGTTCGAGAGAAAGTTTATCCCCACAAAAGTCTAGCTTATTCACTGATTTATAGTTATTCACTATTAATTGCAATCACCCATTTGTCTACCTTAGCCCATAATCCAATCACATCCCAAGAACCTGTCTCTATATTTGTTATTTCGTGTTATTTTCTGTTGTAGCTGATAGTTGGAACCAAACCCCCTGTTATTTAACCCTTGTGTCACCCCGGACTTGAATCATGCTTTTATTTGTATATGTTTTTACCCATGATTGACTTGAGCATATTCATGCTTTTCTATTGATTCTCAAATACGTACCACTCCCTTGGGATTCGACCCCAACTCACTTATTTGGGTTATATTACTCACTAACAATCGTTGACACTTAGTATTGAATGAAGTGTCCTGATACATGAAATTAGTACACAACCACAGTGTACTGGTAGGATCACACGACTTTACCAATAAGTGCAACATATATAAGTCATTACAACAATATAATCACATGCATATTTCGAACATATACAATTTTATCAACATTTATGAACAACGAACAACTTCACATTCGTCAAGATACACAAATATGACAAGTCATTGGTCCTCTCATGGAACCCAAACCCAAACAGTTAGCATACCAGAACGTGGTACCCGATCTAATGTTTATGCCAGAATGTGGAAACTGATCCCATAATTATGCCGGAACGTGGCAACCGATCCCAATTAGTTATGCCAGAACGTGGCAACCGATCCATTCAATATACCACAATCTCAATCACAAGTATCCTCTCAAGTTCATACAATTTAGTCATAATTCATGGCATTCATTATTCCTCTATCTAATTTACAACAAGTGTGATCAATAATGCAACATTCACATATATACAAGTATCACAATGAAGCAAGAAAAAACATACATCACACAATCATAGAATCACAACTATCACCTACCTCGAAACAAGCCTGAAATCCAAAGAATCTTGATTCTTCCCTTTCCGGATTTGTCCCGCTTGTTCTTGGTCTACAAACAATCAATATAATACGGGAATCAATAAACAATCACCAATTACCCGAATTACTAACAATTCTATGAACCCTAGATCAAACCCATGATCCCAAGTATCCAAACTAGGGCTTTTTCCACCATGGAATCTAGATCAAAATCCTCCCCCATAGATAATTACCCATTCTATTACGTTCTACAGATAGAAAAATGGATTCGGTGAGTGAAAAGCTTACCTTTAGCCTCAATAATGGTGGAAAATTGTCAAGACTCGCTTGGGGTTCGTTCGTTAGCTCTAAAAATCAAAAAGTGCAGAATAAAGACGTTTTGGGGTTTATTTATGACTTTTAGTCGTGTCTCGCCTGCCACAGCGGCCCTCACCCCGCTTCAGCGGCACCGCCAAAGTGACCAAAACCATCGCCAAAGTGGCTTGCATGAAACAGTAAACTATTTTAATAATCCCAAGAACCCCATTTCACAACACACCTTTAACCAATAACGATAAAAAAATATTATTCACGCTAAGAACTATTCTGGGAGTTCTACTCACCCGAATATGACTCCGTAAAGTTGTACGGATTCCTTAACGACTTACATAACTACTCATGTAATAAAAATCATAAATAAGTCACCTGATTGTTACTTGATTTCCCTACACCTTAATGACTCTTATTTCGTCCAAATCTGGACTAGGTTGGGAAATTTCAAGTTACTAAGAAAAAGTTTTCCGACTCAAAAATTTTCCCCGTTGGCTTTTCTATAATGACGGAACCCGGTCGTTACAATAGATACCAATTTACCCATCACTCGTCCCCAAGTGACAAATTTAGGAAAAATATGCTAAGGAAAGAATGGAGTAGTACCTGAATCAACGAACAATTGGGAATACTTGTCTCGCATGACCCTTTCGGTCTCCCAAGTAGCTTCCTGAACTGGACTATACTTCCATTGAACTTTCATGGGCTTAATCTCCTTGGTCCTCAGCTTACGAACATCACGATCGAGAATTGCAATCGGTTCCTCTTCATATTGGAGGTGCTTGTCTAACACAATTGAGTCCCACTTAATAATATAATCTCTGTCACCATGATACCTCTTCAACATGGAAACATGAAATACAGGATGAACTTACGACATATTAGTGGGAAAAGCCAATCTATACGCTACTGACACCATACATTCAAGAACCTCAAATGAACCAATGTATCACGGACTTAGCTTAGCTTTCTTGCTGAATCTCATCACCCCTTTCATGGGTGATACATTAAGAAGAACATTTTCACCAGTTTGAAACGTCATGTCTCTTACCTTATGATCTGCATACTTCTTTTGTCTACTCTGGGCTGCTGGAAGCTTAGCTTGAATACTCCTCACCTTATCTTGAGCATCCTTCACTAAATCTATCCCCAATGGTTTCACATCTCCAGCCTCGAACAATCCTACGAGTGATTACATCCCCTCCCATAGAGTGCCTCAAATGGTGTCATATCTATGCTGGAGTGATAAATAATATTATAGGAGAATTCACGCAAAGGTACAAACTTATCCCAATGCCCTCCAAAATCAATCACACATGCCCTCAACATGTCTTCTAACACTTGAATAGTCTTCTCTAACTGCCCGTATCTTTGTGGATGAAAGGTTGTACTAAGAGTGAGTTGTGTGCCAAATTTATCAAGTAATTTCTTCCAAAACTTGGATGTGAATTGGGTATCACGATCTGAGATGATAGAAAGGGGCACCCCATGCAACCTCACTATCTCTTTCACATAAACTTTAGCCAATTGTTCAGCATTATAATCTATTCTTACCAGAATAAAATGGGTTGACTTATTCAATCTATCAACCACTACCCAAATAGAATCAAACTTCCCCAAAGTCTTGGGAAGACCAACCACAAAATCCATGGCTATCCTTTCCCACTTCTATTATGGAATTGGCATTGTTTGAAGCAAACCTGCAAACCTTTGGTGTTCATATTTCACTTGTTGGCAATTTTGACACTTAGCCACAAACTCTGCTATATCCTTCTTCATGCCCGGCCACTAATAAATTTACTTAAAATCTCGATACATCTTCGTCACCTTGAATGAATAGATTATCGCAAACCATGGGACTCTATCAACAAATTTTGAATCATATCATCAACTCGAGGATCATAAAATCTTCCTTTGAAACTAAGTACACCTCCGCATCAAGAGTGGTATCTTGTGCCTTACCAATCACAATCTTCTTTTTAGGCTCCTCCAAATTTTCATGTTCAAATTGTTTGGCCTTGATCCCATCAATAAATGTGGCCCTCACTTCAATGCTAGCTAACACCCCACCTCTTTTTGAGATGCCCAACTGCATGAACTTAGACTCTAAAGTCTCAATTTCCTTAGCCAAAGGTCACTTGGTTATACTTAAGCAAGCTAAACTACCCATACTCACTGCTTTTCAACTCAAAGCGTCTGTCACCACATTAGCCTTGCCCGGATGGTATTGAATGGTCACATCATAATCTTTAAGTAACTCCATCCACCTTTGCTGTCTTAAATTCATATCCTTTTGAGTGAACACATGTTGCAAACTACGATGATCAATAAATACCTCACACTTAACACCATAAAGGTAATGCCGCCAGATCTTAAGAGAAAATACTACCGTTGTCAACTCTAAATCATGTGTGGGATAATTCCTCTCATGCACCTTCAATTGACGCGAGGCATAAGCTATACCATTCTTATTCTGCATCAACACAACACCTAAACCAGAATGTGAATAATCACAATAAAAAATAAAATCTTTACCTTCAACCGGTAATGCTAGAATAGGCGCGGTGGTCAAGAGAGTCTTGAGATTTTGAAAGCTCTCCTCAGATTTTTCAATCAATTCAAATAGTATCTCTTTTTTGGTCAAATTAGTCAAGTGAGTGGCAATAGATGCAAAGTTTTTCACATATCGACGATAGTAACTAGCGAGCCCCATAAAACTCCTAACTTTCGTCACAGAGCTAGGCCGAACCCAATTTTTAACCACCTCAATCTTTTGAGGATCTACCATTACCCCTTCTTTTGAGACCACATGTCCCAAATATGCAACCGAAGTGAACCAAAATTCACACTTAGTAAATTTAGCATACAACCTTTGTTTCCCAAGAACACCCAAAATAATATGAAGATGGTCGGCATGCTCTTCCTCACTTTTTGAATAGACCAAAATATCATCAATAAAGACTATGACAAAAGAATCAAAAAATGGCTTGAACACTTCATTCATTAAACTCATAAAAGTTGCAGGCATATTAGTCAAGCCAAAGGACATAACTAGAAACTCGTAGGTCCCATAGCGTATCCTAAACATCATTTTGGGCACATCCTCAGTCCTATTTTTCAACTGATGGTATCCAGACCTTAGATCAATCATGGGGAAAACTGATGCACCTTGCAGTTGGTCAAAAAGAACATCTATTCGAGGCAAGGGATACTTGTTTCGAATAGTGACCCTATTCAATTGCCGGTAATCTATACACATTCTCATACTACCATCCTTTTTATTAACAAGCTAAATTGGAGCACCCCATGGAGAAGCACTAGGGCGAATGAATCCCTTATCAAGAAGCTCTTGGATTTGAGCCTTAAGCTCTCTTAATTCTTTCGAAGCCATGCGATATGGAGGGATAGAAATAGGACAAGTACTAGGCTCTAAATCAATGCAAAAATATATATCTCTATCCGGAGGCACACAAGGATAGTCATTAGGAAACACTTCTCTAAATTCTTAAACCACAGGAATAGACTCAATGGATGGAGTCTCAATCTCGACATCCCTAATATGAGCCAAATACGCCAAACAACCCTTCCCTATCAATTGCTTAGCCCGAATGGAGAATATGATCATAGTTAGCTTAGGCTTATACACCCCTTCCCACTCCAATTTTTCCCTTCCCAAAATTTCTAGAGTTACGGACTCTATTACAATTATGCAGGACATAATAGGGGGACAACCAAGTCATGCCTAAGATTATATCAAAGTCAGTTATATAAAAAATCACCAAATCAGCCCAAGTTTGAATACCCATAAACAAAAAAGGACAAGCACGATAGACATGGGTAACTATGACTGCCTCTTCAACTGGGTAGAAACATGGATAGGGGCATCAAGTATATCACAAATCATATCAAACTTTGAGGTTAATATCACGGATACATAAGAATAAGAAGAACCTGGATCAAATAGCACATTAGCCATCCGGTCATAGACAAGAATAGTACTTTTGATCACTATGTCAGATGCCTCTGCCTTATTCCTGCATGGAAATGCATAACACTGAGCCATATCATCTTGACGTGCCACTTCCCTGCCCGGTTACACGTTACCCCTGCCTGCATTACCATTTCCTCTACCTTTATGGCCTCACTTATTACCTTCTCGCCCACCTTGTAGATGCCCTCAACCATTAATACCATTTCTCGCGGGTACCACTGCTCTAGACTGCTACTGCGTGGAATCTAAGACACGTGGGTAGGGACAATCTCTCTTCATATGCCTAGGTTCTCCATAATTGTGGCAAGTATGATCGAAAGAGGGCCTGCTACCCGTCCAAGGTGTGACTCCCTGGCTATCCTGAATCAAATTATAAGGTGGACTTCCCGAGTAATTACCGGTAGAAGTGGATCTAGCAGACTGAATTAGCTTGGTTGCCAGCGTTGGCCTCCCTGAACCTCTGGAGTAAGAACCTTAAAAGTTGCCTGAATTCTTCACCCTTTTTGCCAATTCCTTAGTCGTACCGTCTCACCTCACCCCCTCCACCTTCTTAACATAGTTTTTCACCTCATTAAAGCTACTCCCTGGAGAGGTCATATGAACAACTAATACTTGCAACTCAGAATTTTGTCCCCTAATAAATAACCGGATCCTCTCCTCCTCAGTAGTCACCAATTGGGTAGCATATCTAGACAAAACGTGGAACTTGGCCGCATAAGCAGCCATAGACATACCACCTTGTTCCAAAGCCATAAAATCATCTTTCTTACGATCTCTCAAAGTCCTAGGCACATATTTCTCCAAAAATAGAGCATGAAATTGGGTCCAAGTGAGTGGAGGTAATGTTGAAGATCTGCATTCCATGTAAGCTCTCCACCACTGCTTAGCCTCGCCTTGAAGTTGAAAAGTCACGAATTCAACCCCTTGCTGATGAACAATTCCCAACTTATGAAGCCTCTCATAGCAATATAAGATAAACTCATAAGCATCCTCATTATAAAAAACAAGAAACACATGAGGCTTTAGCTTCAAAAACTTAGTCAACATGTCATGCTCATTACCGGTAATAACAGAACCCAACAAATGATGGAAGAAAGAATCATTACCTACATTCCATCCCACCTTGGGATTAGTGATAACAATAAGAGGATTTGTGGGAGCTTGAGTTGCTTGAGTAGAAGGAAGCACTGCAGGACCCACCAATCCTTTTGAAGAATGACATGATCTGTTGAGCTAACACTGGGTCTATGGGAGGAACACCGGTAGTGTCAGCCTGAACCTCTTCCTCTTGGCCAACCTCCTCAACATTCTCAACATTCTCAATATCAACATTCTCTTCTATCTCTTCATGATCTACGGGAGGGGCCTCATTTTGGGGAACATTTTCGATCAGTACCTCATCTCTAGCAGACACTACTCTTCCACGACCTCTACCCCTAGCTATTCCTCTACCCCTGCCTCGATCGCAACCTCTGGCTGCAAATTCCTCAGTTGGAGCATTGACAAAAGCTACGGACCTGACACTGTTATATCTAGTGTTAACCATCTGCGGACAGAAGAGTGAAGGAGGTTAGATACCAATTTGAATCGACATATACCAATTAGAATCAAGTTATAGCACGAAAAGAGACAAGAGAAAATAAAGAGATTTCCTAAAGTCCTATAGCCTCTCGAAGAAAAGTAATGGCGTCCCCGTACCATTCCATGAGACTCTACTAGAATAGTTTTGGTACATCAAGATCAATGAACCTAGGCTCTGATACGAACTTTGTCACAACCCCGACCATCGTGATTGGCACCCACACTAACTCTCTGGTTGGAGAACGACTACTACAACCCAAACCGAGCAAGTAACCAAAACTAAAGCATATAAGTTATGGAAGTAAGTTAAATATTAAGGAAAGAAATAGAGTTCCCATAAACTCCAACAAACTCTAACGATAAATTAACTAACATAGCGGAAGTAACGCCTAGAACATGAAAGTTAATGTACCAAAACATCTAACAATGAACCAAAGTCTAAAAAATAAGGGATACAACCCCCAAAATAATGAACTAATCAACTAACTAGAAAAGTTTAAGTCTAAAAATGGTGGACATAGACGAAAGAGAACTCATGGAAGCCCGGAAGAACTGGCTCACCCTTGAATTCGAAGCGATCATTGATCTTCTATACGAGGTCTGTCAATAGCCACCTGACGATGCCCTATACTTAACAAAGAAAGAGCAAGTGAAGTATCAGTACACAACCATAATTTACTGGTAGGATCAGGCGGCTATCCCACTAAGTGCAACATATATAATTCATTACAACAATATAATCACATACATATATTGAACATAAACAATATTATCAACATTTATGAACAATATTATCAACATTTATGAACAATGAACAACTTCACATTTCTCAAGATACATAATTATGACAAGTCATTGATCCTCTCATGGAACCCAAAAGAAAACAGTTAGCATACCGAAACGTGGTACCCAATCTAATGTTTATGTCGGAACGTGGCAACCGATCCCAAATAGATATGTCGGAACGTGGCAACCAATCCATTCAACACACCACAATTACAATCACAAGTATCTTCTCATGTTCATACAATTTAGTCATGATTCATGGCATTCATCATTCCTCTATCTCATTTACAACAAGTGTGATCAATAGTGCAACATTCACATACATACAAGTATCACAATAAAGCAAGAATAAACATACATCACACAATCATTGAATCACAACCATCACCTACCTAGAAACAAGCGTGAAACCCTAAGAATCTTGATCCTTCCCTTTTCGGATTTGTCCCACTTGTTCTTGGTCTACAAACAATCAATATAATATGGAAATCAATGAAAAAATCATTAATTACCCGAATTACTAACAATTTTATGAACCCTAGATCAAACCTATGATCCCAAGTATCCAAACTAGGGCTTTTTCCACCCTGGAATCTAGATCAAAACACTTCCCCACTTATAATTACCCATTCTATTATTTTCTACAGATCCAAAAATGGATTAAAGGAGTGAAAATCTTACCTTTAGCCTCAATGTCAGGACCCAGAGGTACCCCCTAGAGGTAACAGGGTGTAATCGACCCCAAAGAGGTCTCATACAAGCCCTTAGCATATCATGACATAAGAACATAGGGAAAAATATGGAAAATTTAAAATTTTCTTTACAATTGAAGTCTTCTATAAAATGAGAGAGTCTATACAGTATGTCTCAAACCATCTATAACGTTTGCATTAAAAACTCTTTGAATACAATCTTAGGGACATAGCCGTTACATAAGTCTAAACATAAAATAAAGACATAAAGGACATGTGGTCAAGTCCTCGAATACTTTGAGGACTCACCAATCTTCTTCTTCTTGATCTACTATGGTCCTAGCCACTAGGATGGAATCCAATATTACCAAAGCCTACAATAATAAAAAGGGTAAAAAGATGGGGTTAGCACAAAATGTACTAAGTATGGAAGTCATGCATAAAAATCCTTAAAACATGCATAAAAGGGACATTTTGTTTGAAACCATGTTATATGCCACTTTCGAACATCATCTTTGAAATAGTTGGAGAATGTAGCTCATAAGACAAACCATTCACATTTCATCATAGCATGAGGGATATAATCATAATCACAAGCATAGTCTCCAACACAACATAATGTATACACCAATCTTCACAAGACATAGTTCAATCCATAATTTCATACCAAGATCATATCATCATAATAGAACTATCACATAAGAAACCCTAAGCCATACTTGTGCAATGCATAGATAGGATCCCATAATCGTACCTACACTAAGTATCACTTCTAGGCCACCATGATCATGCATAACATACTTGACCTTATCCATAGCCAACACTCATAGACAAAGAGACATTCATTTTCATATCTTGTAAGAAGTAAAGTCACTCATAACAACAATCCACATCATGCATACATAAGTTCATATATCTTCATAGCATAAGGAAACCACACCAAAACCCCGTTATAAGTCTACTTGTGCAATGTATAAGTGAAGTTCCATACCTTGACTCACACTAAGTAAAGCTCATTAAGAAGTCACAGGCATAGTCCATGTTCATATTCACGTTCATGTTTATAATTCATAATAAAGCATGCATTAACTCATAATCATCATGTTATAAGGAAAACCTACCATGCCCACTCTCAAATCCTACTTGTGCAATGCATGAATGAAGTCCCATACCCCTATTCACACTAAGTTGTACCTCTTGAGGAACCATAGTAAAGAACTCATGTTCTTGTTCTTGTTACTTGTTCATGTAGGGAAATATAGCCTTCATCGACATAGACCATGTGAGCTACATGTAATCCGGTGTCATGAACCCACACCGAAAAGAGGTGTTCTACTTGACTAGGGTAGAACTAACATGTTTAGCTTATAGGTGGATCCACTAGCTAAGAACCTATGTGGGCACATAGTTATGGGATAGGGAGATTGCTACTAGAAACCCAGAATAACTGAGGTAAAAGGTTTCCATCTCATGTTCCTATACACTCGATACTAAGCTTAATTCCCTTTAATAATCATGTTAAGTCTTTACTTTACATTCATGTTTATGGAAGAATGCCTAGCACTCAAACCATCATAGTATCCTGGTAGCTCATGGATTCATTAGGTGTGAATGTCCTTTCAACCTTAGAATCATTAATACGTGAGTAAACCCTTCACATCATGTTCATCATGTTAATGAGAATAGCCTTTCAATCAACACAACAATATTATCATAGTACTAGGCAACTCATGCATAGTCATGTGTAAGGGTAAGTGGAGAATGATCTTTTACCAACTACCACAATTACACAATAGTCATAGGATATTCACTTTCTAAGTGAATCATGAGTTCACACAATTCTTGTCAACATGTACAAACCTTCATAATTTACCCTTCAAGGGCTATGAATCAACTAATCCCAAACATCTAGAATTTGCACATTAGATAAGGGGAACATCAAGATTCAATAATACAATCAACATCTTAATCATATCATAGTCATGTTCATGCATGGGTGTGTATGTGTGTGTGATTGTCCTTCTAATGACACAACAACAACATTATCATAATAGACACCTTATTCTCAAGGTATTCATAAACATGCACATACTATCATAATCATGCATACATTTCATATCTTGCATTCAAGGGTCATATTGAGTCAACACTTATAACATTCAATACAACAAACATAGATACAACCATGCTCAAGTAGTCCAATCATTTCATGCATAAACTCATGTGATCATATTATAGGTTATGTGGGTGAAGTACTTTCACAATAGGGCCATATGCAACTCAAGATACAATGTAGCTTCTTTATGAAAGCCTTGACACCCTTAGCTTATTTATTTTAGCTTTTACTCTTAAAGCCCTAGGAGTCATATTTGTGTTACAAGCCTTAATCTCAAGCAATACCTCACATGTTCATCATGTATACCTAGTTCTCAAGGTAACCTAACCAGATGCCTCATTCTTGATATATTATAGTCATATAGGAGACATATAAACTCAATATCAATATTACACAACCATGATACCTCATATGAGACCTAATCAAATCAATTTATGTCTTGAAGCTTTACCCTTAAGCAATCCATGTCTAGGTCATCTAATCTAACACATTACATAAATAAGTTCATCATTCTTGGATGATCACATTTAAACCCTCAATTTGCCTCTTTCATGACATAACACTAGACTAGATCAATTTCATCATAGACCCTTAGGTTAATCATGGATACATGTTTGATTATACTAGAATCAAGTAATTATACAAAGAACAACCATTAATCACATAATTGGGTCAGTATTCAACAATTCCCACATTATGAAATCAATTTAGTAAAGTGGGGGAAATCATGGGTCGAAGGGGAGTTTCCATCATAAAACAAAAATACTCCATCAACCCAAGATTAATTCATCATAATAAACCATAATTAATCAATTGAAAACGTTTTGGAAGGAGACCCATGTCATAGATTGAAAAACTCTAGATTTAGGGAAATTGGGAACTTGAAAACATCTTTTGAGAGGGCTACTTGAATGAAACTTAAACAAGGATGAAGACTCCCATACCTTAGATGTAGAATCAAACCAAATTGTATTGAAAAGATACCTCATCAAGCTCTACCTTGATCTCTTTCTTTGTTCTTCGATGGAGGTTTCTATTGGGAAGATATTTGGGGAGGAGGGTGTTTTGGGATTTGATTTGGGGCCTTGGGTTATAATGAATTAATGAGGTGTTTAATGACATAAAATACTTTATATAGGAATAATAAATCCATATAAAACTAACCTTAATGAAAACTAATTAAAAAGGAATTTACTTACCTACCCCTTTTATTGGCCGAGACTTGACATATTACAGGTGGTGACCTACGCCCCATGACCTACGGACCATAGGTGGGGTGACGCCCCATCCTTCTGGTCCGAGGTTTGGGTCTGAAGGTCACCATTTGGGGCCTTGACCTACGGACCACCCCCAGGAGGCGTAGATGGACCTACACCCCGTAGGTCCCATGCGTAGGTCATGAACTTTTTGCAACTTGGGCTATTTTCAGAAGCTTTGGGGGTTAGGCTTTAGGGTCCCTCTCAAGGACCTTTGGTTGGTACTTGGGGGTCGTACCTTGGCATTTAACCCCTAAACCCCTCAACCTAAGCTCGGGACACCGTTTTACACATATAAACCTCCAACCAAACTCAACATAAACTCATTAGTCTCTAGTTTTACCTACTAGATTTATGAGTTGTTATATTATCTCCCCCTTAGGAACATTCGTCCTCGAATGACACTTTTAAACACTTTTGGAAATAACGACTCAAGACTAGCAGTCCATCATGCATGAAACATCAAAATAATTCATATACACAAGGAGGAAACATCACTCCATCTCAACATACTCAATGCAACACAAGGAAGTATGAGCTACATCTAACAACCCATTTATGCATGAAATTCTCATAACTTCTCATGTTCAAGGAGGAATTACTTCTCAAAACAAAACATTTTATTCAAGGAGGGATTTTCCAACTCCTAACTAAGGCATGCTCATATATCCTTCTCAGGAAGTACAATAGACAACTCTTACTCAAAGCACTACAACATGAGGGAAATGATTCATATAAACTCATTTTCTTTCAAAACACAAATTTTCATGAAAATGCATCATATAAGGAAGTCATGGCAACATATAAACACATAACAACAATTTTAGCTAGGCACACCATCTCCCCCTTAGGACTGAGCCTATACCAACACTTCTAAACATCATCAATCACATAATCCTAGGAGGAATTACATTTTTCCACTAAAAGCAAGCTCAACACAACAATATGGAGCCCATATGTCATTTCATCAAAATCTTAACAAACCATGTCCCTCAAATCATCTCATGGAGTCAAATATGCCATCATCACACTAAAATGCACAACAACATGAGGAACATGTAAATCATGAAAAAACCATTTTACACAAAACAAGAATCTTTCAAAAACATGAATAACATAAGGAGATCATGGAAGTTTTTAAAACACTCATGTCTCCTAGACACAAAACAAGGCCAAAAGGAACTTTTGGTGTCAAGCTTTAATAGGAATAGAAGAAAAGGATCAGGATATCGGGACTCTTAATAAATATTTCTATCTAACTACATGATCTCTTCCTTGGGAGTAAGCCCCTTTTTACTAAAACCTCAAATACTACTCCTTTCAAACAACTTAAAGCATTACCAAGTCTCATTATAACCTTACCGGGTTCTAAAAACCAATAGAGGTCTAATAATCATGCATCCATATCCTACAAAGGTTGAAAAAAGTAACTCTATGGGACAAGGAAATCACAGGAAACATATAATATCCAAGACTCCACAATCATGAAATGAGTCAAGGAGAACTTATCATCTTAAGCTAGCGGAGGAATAGAAGGAAAAATAAGGATATTGGGACATCTCATTGGCCCTTGGCCTCCCAAATAAGTACCTTTAACTAAAAACTCTTACTAAAATACCACTCCTCTACATTTTCATGGAAGCACTTTCTTACTCTTCTATTTCTTAACTTGCCGGTCTAAGATCCCAACTAGTACTTCTAAATTAGAGAGGTTCTCATTTAAGCACTCTTACTCACAAGCAACCTTATCAACACTACTCAAGGTCTCATATGAGCCTACCAAACCGAGACTAAACCTTTCAAACTCACTATACCTCATAAGGTGAGAATTTGAAGCCAATCCAAATCATGGACATCAATAACACTCAACTTTTCATATTCATCACACAAGGGGATTCTAAACCATGGAGGATTACACTTTTAGCCTCTTTTAAAGGATTCTATCCACTCAAAGGCATCACTTAAACACCACTATTAATCAAATCCTCCAACACATCACAAGACTCATTATGGCTAAGTTGGGTTCTACCAACAAACATAAACCACAATCACCCCTATGAATACTAAGGACAACATTAAAGCTCATCATGTCCAATTTATCAAGTCACAAAAGACAAGTATTACCAGAATAGAAGTAAGCATGAAATACATACCTGGAGTAACATTAAAAAAACACTCTTGTTCACCTCTAGCTTGAAGAGCATTGGACCTAATTTTCTTCTTCTGTCTTTCCTTAGCCGTAAGAACCTGGCAATTTCTTATTAGATTGTCACTACCACCACAACCATAACAACCCTTTCTGCCAACTAGACACTTACCATTATGCCTTTTTCCACACCTAGCACAAGTAGGCCTAATCACAAAAGACCCACTACCACTCACTACTTGAGATTTTGGGGTAAACACCCTCATTTGGTTAAACTTAGGGGGAATCTTGGAAGAGCTTTGACCATAAGATCTTTCTTGAGAGGAGTTATCATTATAAAATATATACATTTTTGTTCCTCTAGACCTCTCTTCAAGTTTCTCCCTTTAAAACAATTGATCATGGAACAAAATACAATCAATATTCATATAATTCTTAAGCATAGCCATACTACATTCTTTTGCTATCAAGTCGGATACACCTGACACAAACTTACTCATCTTCATTCTAGGGTTGGCCACTATGGATGGAGCATATCTTGACAACTTAGTGAACACCCGAGCATACTCTTTAACACTCAACCTACCTTGGCGAAGGTTAATAAACTCAAGTATCTTAGCCTCTCTCATGTCTAAAGGGCAAAACCTATCAATAAACCCATTCTTAAATCTTTCCCATTGCATGGGGCCCATTTCTAACGACCTTTGTCCTTTCCATTGGCTAAACCATACTAGAGCAACATCTTTCAATTGGTAAGCATCCCATTCCACCTTTTCTACCGAAGTTAATCCTACAAGATTCAACACCTTAGATATCTCCTCTATAAATTCTAGAGCATCTTCCTCTATCATTGACCCATAGAATTACAGAATCTTTATCCTGACTTGAGTTAACAATAGAAAATGGTACCTAATATTCTCATTAGACACATACTCTTCTATAGGGAAATAGAAGCTTGGAGAGGAACCTCTTACTCCACTTTGTCTTCCTCATTCCTCTCAACATGAGCCCTTGAAGTAGTCATATCCCAAAAACCATAGGGCACACATTAGGAGAAAGACCTAATAAAACTAAAATCTAGGGCATTATTTAGAGAATTAAGAAGTAAAGTTTTCCTAACATCCCATAGCCTCATATTCATAAAATATGGCGCGCTTCACATTTATGAACAAGACTCTACTAGACGTGGTTTGAGACATCCTAAAATTATTCCAAAACCTTATGCTCCAATACTAAGTTTGTCATAACCCAGGGGTACCCCCTAGATGTAACACGGCGTACTCGACCCATAAGGGGTCTCATACAAGCCCTTAGCATATCATGACATAAGAACATATGGAAAATGCATAAAATTTAAAATTTTCTTTACAATCAAAGTCTTTTATAAAATGATAGAGTCTATACACTATGTCTAAAACCATCTATAACATTTGAAATAAAAACACTTTGAATGCAATCTTAGGGACATATCCCTTACATAAATCTAAACATAATATAAAGACATAAAACACATGTGGTCAAGTCCTTGAATAATATGAGGACTCACCAATCTTCTTCTTCTTGATCTACTATGGTACTAGCCACGAGGATGGAATATCTCCAAAGCCTACACTTATAAAAAGGGTAGAAAGATGGGGATAGCACAAATGTACTAAGTATGGAAGCCATGCATAAAAATCCTTAAAACATGCATAAAAGGGACATTTTGTTTGAAACCATGCTATATGCCACTTTTGAACATCATCTTTGAAATACTTGGAGAATGTAGCTCATAAGACAAACCATGCACATTTCATCATAGTGAAAGGGATATCATCATAATCACAAGCATAGTTTCATACACAACATAATGCATACACGAATCTTCACAAGGCATAGTTCACCTACATAATTGCATACCAAGATCATATCATCATAATAGAACTATCACATAAGAAAACCTAATCCTTACTTGTGTAATGCATAGATAGGATCCCATAATCATACCTACAGTAAGTATCAATTCTAGGCCACCATGATCAAGCATAACATACCTTGATCTTATCTATAGTCAACACTCATAGACAAGGAGACATTCATGTTCATATCTTGTAATAAGTAAAGTCACTCAGAACAACAATCCATATCATGCATACATAAGTTCATATATCTTTATAGCATAACGAAACCACACCACAACCCCCTTATAAGTCTACTTATGCAATGTATAAGTGAAGTCCCATACCCTCACTCACACTAAGTAAAGCTCATTAAGAATTCATTGGCATAGTCCATGTTCATATTCACGTTCATGTTTATAATTCATAATAAAGCATGCATTAACTCATAGTCATCATGTCATAAGAACAACCTACCATGCCCACATTCAAAGCCTACTTGTGCAATGCATGAATGAAGTCTCATACTGATGAGTCCACAAATTGGACTCATTTTGGGAAATATTTTGATAGAATTAGTGTCCTCAAATGTATATTTTATCTAAATATCTGGTGAAAACCCTTAAATTTTAGGTATTTGGAGTTTGCGGGAAAGAATGAACACTACTTAGCAAAAAGAAACAAAAGTGGCTGAAAGAACGAAGAAATGAAGGCCTGAGGATTGCCGAGTCGCCGATGAGCCTGTAGATCGCCTTTTGTTCCAATGTGTTGAGCCCTGAAGGAAAGAATCAAATCGGCAGAGAAAAGGAGCAGTCGACGTGTCACCGAGAAGTTCTGCGAAGCAGACCTATGTCGCCCAATGATCCAAACACGACGATGCTCAAGGATAGAGCAAGACGACAATAAAACCTACCAAAGGGCAGATCACCGAGATGATCGACGATCTCGACTAACGACGTTGAATGATCCGCTACAACACAAATTTTTGAAAACTACAAATACTGGTTGAGAGTTATTATTTTATTATCATATTTTTAGGTTTGAATAGTAATTTTTGAGACTTTGTTCTTGAGTTCTAAGTTTGAAGAGGGTTTGAAGAACTTGAAGGTTTAAAGGGTTTCAACTCTAAGATTTTAGACTTGGGTCTTGTGGATTCTTCACTCTTGACTTGTTTTGAGACTTAAATCTTCATACCCATTTGAATGCAAACTCATTTTGGTATAAACTTCTATCTCTTTAGCATGTCTAGCTAAAACTCTAATTCTTGGGGTGTGATTTTGTGAATATGGGTTAGATTATCTGTTGGGTCTTGCTTGTTGTTGGTTTATTTGTTGTTTTGATGTTATTTTGTTTAGTAGTTGTGGTGGAACTTAATGAACTTGTAGTTGCAAATACGATTTCACCTTTGTGTTTTCGGCTTGCTCGATAGACAGGTCGTAAAACTAAGACTACTAAATTGATGGCCGATGGGAGTTGGTTGACATGAGGTTCAGCTCGAGCGAGTGAACCCTAGTCTCATTCCCACACACTCAACTCGAGAAAGTGAGTGGGATAAGACGGAGGTTGTTCTTAATGCGGCAAGTGGGTGTCTGAGAGGAACACATTTGATTCGGGGTAAGTTGCTCGAGAGAGAATTTATCCCCACTATAGTGTAGCCTAGTCACAAATATTCAATGAATTTACTACCAAAAGCATGTACCCAACGATTTATTCTATCCCGTATTCCTATCACATTCCAAGAATCCCATCTCCATATTAGTTTCTTTCTTTATTTTCATTGTTTTTGCTTTTTTTTGTTTACTTGTGACAAACCCCCATTGATAATTGACGCTTGTGTCACTCCTTAGATTTAGCATGTTTATATTCGAAAATGTTTTTAGCTATGACTAATTAGAACTAAATTTTATTTTTTGTTAATTTTCACCACCACTCCCTTGGGACTCGACCCCAACCCTTGGTTGGGTTATTATACTATTGTACGATCGTAGACACTTGTATTGGACGTTGTGTTTTGATTACGTAAATATCAAAATGGCGCCACTGCTGGGAAGTGGTATCAGTTGAGAATTTTTAGTTTAATATTTTTTTTGTTTTTCTTAGTTGTAGTTCTACTGACTTAATTTGTAGTTTTTGTTTGTTTGTTTTTACAGAAACAGGAGAGATGAGTGTGGTTAATTACTATGAACCAATAGAGCACCTCTCGGTGGAAGTGATGAGGTTCAGGGATAGCATCCTGACCTTCAAACAGATGGAAGGGGAAATTTTTCATGAGTCGTGGCTGAGGTTTAAGGCACTGTTGATGCAATGCCAAACTCATAAAATTCCCTATCTAGTTCTACTGGAGTGCTTCTATAGGAGTCTTAATCCCGGAAACAAAGGATTAATCGATTGACTTATCTCGGTTGGTCTTGAAAGATACTCCTATGAGACTGCAACTAAACTCCTTGACCTTGTGGCCAAAACCAACAAGGATACTGAGAATGACCAGCAATTGATCATTTGGCTGGGTCAGTTGAATAACTTGACCCAAAAGGTCGAGGAACTGGAGGTGATGTCCAAAACGAAGAGCAAATGCATATCACCTACCAAGCAGGGAAGGCCTATGGACAATGAAAATAGACGTATCGAGGATACATTATTAATCATTCTCCAAAATCTAAATGAGCAAGATAAAGTATTAGAGGAGATTAAAAAAAATGTAGAAGTGTTAACTCAGATGAGCGGTTCTCACTCTAGATCTATCCAGCTAATTGAAACTCTCTTGGGTTATGTATTGCCTCAACTCCATCCAAATGAACAATTAGGATCACCTAGTTGCACTAGGTTCAACCCCAAATATGGAGTTTGAGTGCTGACTTGCGTCATGCCACGACATTAACTAAGGTGTTGCTTGGGAGGCAACCCAAGGTTTTAATTTATTTTATTTATGTTTTGGTAAAATAATGGTGTGTTGTTGTATAGGTTGAAGTGTGGAAGGTGTTCGAAAAAATGCAGAGTGGCGAGCAACAAGTCCAGTCGGTGAATCGCTGAGGAGGTCGGCGAGCCTGACCTAATCCTCCGTTTGACTCAAGGCATTCAAATCGAAGTCTGTAAAACTCGGCGAGCTCAAGAAATTATTGGCGATTCGTTGATCCTATCAGGGACCCCGATATGGACCGCCGTTTGGACACCACATTAACTGGAGGTCCTGTAAAACTCGGTGATGTAAATGACTACTCAGCAAAATGCCGAGAAGTTCGACGCTCACAACTAATGTCGCCGAATGGGCAAAGAACTGGACAGTCTCAAGACAAAGGTTTAAAAGTTCCAATCTCCTATACTCTCCCTCATTTTCAAACTTTAAAAACTCACAACTAGTTTTATTCTCATTATCGCTGCATTTCTATTCTGTTGTGGTTATTAAATTGTGCTTGGATTTGGATTGGGTTGCCGCGTTGCATCTCAGTAGCATCTTAATCAGCATCCAAGGTTGGTTTCTGAGCCCTACTTGTCTTTTCTCAAAAGTTGTACTCAAATGAAATGGAATTAATTTGATGATGTGTGCTGAGCCTCTCTGGTAGGATTATAATATTTGTGTGCCTGTTAGGTTCGCAAACTTTGCCGGTACTAAGTTAAATAGTTAACTCTTGAAGGTCGCACATTAAATTGGATGAAAATTCATGGGTTGTGCATGATTGTCACTGGGTCTAAGCCTAATTTGAGGTGTACATGTCTTCATTTTGTTTTTGGGGGTCGCAGGGTTGAATTTAGGAAGATGGGTCAAAAATAGGCACGTTGGGTTATTTGGCGAGCTGGGTCGAGCTCGCTGAATCACTCGGCGGTTCACCTAAAATCCCTATCTTGCCTTTAATTTAATGACAAATATGATTTTGAATTTTGTAACTTTCAGAGAGAAGCATGATGTCGCCGAACACATTCGGCGCCTCGCCGAAAGATTTCCTGTTCACCCTTGGTCTGCACCCTTGTATTCTCTATGCACTGCCCTCAGTGAACCGCCTAAGTAGTTGCATGCTTCGCCAACTAGTTCGGTGAAGTGATTCTGCAATTGAACTGCCTTGCTTTTGTCTAAATCCTTTCTAACTTTTTCTCGAAGCTTTGCAGAAATGGATAAACCAAAAGTAGTTGGAAGATATATGCCACCCTGACAAACAAGAGCAAAAAAATTCAGGAAAAATACAAAGGCAACAAATCCTCCCAAAATGGATAATAAGGGCGAGAAGCCCAGTGCTAGCAAGGGAGAAAATCCTCGAGGCCCCACTATTCCCTCGTGGAGACGTGGATTCTTCACAGCCATACACTCCTTTTTGGTGGCTCATGACTTGGACAATCTTAGTGAGTCAACTGCCGCTGAATCTTCTGAAGAAGTTTTGGGGGCCATTATCAAACTCCAGGTTGACACATCGGGCACTGATGCCCAGACATATGGAGCGACTATGTAGATAAGATTTTTCTCTACCTCCCTCTCTGTCTTACTTACTTTCACTTTTGGATACTATATTTCATTTGCATTTGAGGACAAATATTTTTTATTTTTGGTGGGATGAGGCCCACCTTTGTGTGCTATTGATGTTCATGTTTTGTTTGTATTTGGGATGTTCTATTTATACATTGTGTTTGATTTACTGTTTCTGTGGATGTTTGAGCTTATGGCTCCTTTTATTTTAAATTGCAAAAAAATAATTTTGACCCATCCAAAAAATTTGCCACCTCTCGTGTGTTGAATGTGGCTGTTCTTTTGTAAAATTTAAGTCTTGGTTGTGATCAATACCGATGAATTGAATAGTTCTCTCAATCGAACAAACATGAAGTCGTATAGACAATATGTGAATTCTTTGCATCTCATTATGACTAGCCTAGTATCGAATTAAGTATCCTGTGATGATCATTGAACACTAGCAAAAGTGTGGAGTTGTGTTTGACTGTAGTGTCAATGCCTTGTGTAATGAGCTTACTTTGAACCATGCATGATAGATCCTAGAATTTTCCCCGTTGGTCCGATCGACTAAGTAAGGCTATCTCTTGATATGATCTCAGGCAACTTCGAACAGTGTGAGCCAATTTGATATATACCTCTTTTGTGTCCTACCTTGTGAGTGTGTGTTCTCTTGAACACCCCTTGAACCTTACCTTTCTTTGGAAGAAACTTGATGCAAACGTAACCTTTCTTTATCTATTACCCATAATCCTCACGAAGTTGTGGTTAGTTGAGTAGCCAACTTAGGCCAAAAGCCTAAGTTGGGGTTATGGTGAAAATAAAGGGTAAATCAAGAAGTGCAAGAAAGTCCTTCTTACCCATGGTTTTGAGAAAAATGGAACCCGTCCATACAAAAAATAAAGAGAAGAATGAAAAAGACGTGGAATAAAGTTGTGAAAATACAAAGAAAATGGGGTCTCCAAAAATCCATGGGAAGTGAATAATAGGATGACTTATGAGCAATAAAGAGAATGATGAAATAAGAGGAAAGGGAGTGTTGTGAGTACCACATTTCATTAGGATGAAAGTCACTAAGCCTAAATGACCATACCTTTGCACTCAACCCCATTACAATCCTTGAAAAGAACGTTGTGATCTTGAGTGAGCTGAAACAAATGTTGATAGGAAAATACGAGAAACTTATGGGTGAAAGCATGCGTTGTGTTCTTTCTTGTGAGAGTGAGCGTTGCATTTGATTCTGGAACTTTAAATGATTAAGCCTTTGTGTGTGAAATTGGAATCATTCCTTTTCTGAGCGCATTTGAACACTTTGGTTGAACTTGAACTTGCATTTGAAGCAAGTATTGTGAGCATGCGATTTTTTTTTAATATTGGTGAGTCACAACTTGAATCTTTGAGTGCACATTTGATCTTTGCATAAGTAACTTTAGTCTTGTTGTGTGCATTCATGATTGAGTCTTGTGTAGCAGTGTTCAAGACCTTCTTTTTGTACGGCTGAACTTGAGTTTGCTTGAGGACAAGCAAAAGTTAAAGTTGGGGGTGTTGATGTGTCCACAAATTGGACTCATTTAGGGCAATATTTTGATAGAATTAGTGTCCTCAAATGCATATTTTGTCTTAATATCTGATGAAAATCCTTAAGTTTCAGGTAATTGGAGTTTGAGGGAAAGCATGGACACTACTTAGCAATAAGGAACCAAAGCGGCGGAAAGAACACTACTTATGGTTCATGCCGAACAAATCGAGGAACAAAAGCTCAAGCAAGTGAGTAGAGAAGTGAAGAGGGCAAGAAGTAAAAATGGTAATTCGTCTAAGGGTAGATTTGAGGTTCAAGGCAAAGCAAGGTTTAAGAAAAGGTTTTCTAATCAAGGCACTTCTAGCACTCCTAAGGTCAACAAAGAGAGGGTTCCTACTCCTAAGCCACAAGGTGCTAGTGGAGGTGGCTGTTATGTTGATAGACCTATTTGTGCAAAGTGTGGCAAGAGGCATGGTGGTAAGTGCCTAGTTGGCACGGATGGTTACTAAAGTTTGGAAAGAGCGGGCATTAAATGAGAGATTATCCCATGTTAAAGGTTCAAGGAAGAGAGGGCAAACAAGTACCTCCTAGTGGCTCAAATTCTGAGGATCCTAAGAAGAATCGCTTTTATGATCTCCAATCCCGAAGCGATCAAGAGGATTCCCCAGACGTTGTTACATGTATGTTGCAAGTATTTTCTATTGACGTTTATGCATTATTAGACCCCGGTGCCACTTTATATTTTGTTACCCCTTTAGTGGCTATGAAATTTGGTGTATCCCCCAAAAAATTTAGAGGAACCTTTTTCAGTTTCTACCTCGGTTGGTGACTCGGTTGTAGCTAAAAGAGTTTATAGGATTCATCCCATTGCTTTGTCTCATAAAGTCACTTTGGTCGATTGGGTAGAATTAGATATGTTGGACTTTGATGTCATATTGGGGATGGATTGGTTGCATGCTTGTTTTGCTTCCATTGATTGTAGAACAAGGGTAGTTAAGTTTCAATTTCCAAATGTTCCCATGTTAGAATGGAAGGGGGGAAACTCTATTCCTAGAGGCCATTTTGTTTCATATCTAAAAGCTAGAAAAATGATCTCAAAGGGGTGCATGTACCACATTGTAAGGGTCATGGATGTTGATTTCGAGACTCCTTCATTAGAGTCGGTCCCCGTAGTAAGGGAATTCCGGGTAAGTCTTTCTCCCCTGAATGGGAAATAGACTACGGCATTGATCTTTTTCCATATACTCAACCCATATCAATTCCCCCTTACCAAATGGCTCCAACCGAATTGAAAGAATTGAAGGCACAACTCAAGAATTTGCTAGACAAGGGTTTTATTCAACAAAGCATATCTCCATGGGGTGCCCCAATATTGTTTGTAAAGAAGAAAGATGGGTCGCTTAGGATGTGTACTGATTACCGCCAATTGAACAAGGTCACTATAAAGAACAATTACCCTCTCCCTATAATTGATGATTTATTTGACCAAATCCAAAGGGTGAGTTACTTTTTGAAAATTGACCTAAGGTCGGGCTACCACCAACTTAGGGTGAGAGGGGTCGACATTCCTAAAACGGCCTTCCGAACAAGATATGGTCACTATGAATTCCTAGTTATGTCTTTTGGTCTAACAAATTCCCCGACGGCGTTCATGGATCTAATGAATAGGGTATTTAGGCAATATCTTGATTCATTTGTAATCGTCTTTATTGACAATATTTTGATCTATTTAAGAAGTGAGGGTGATCATATGAAGCACTTGAGAATCATATTGCAAGTCCTTAAAGACCACCAATTGTATGCTAAATTTAGTAAGTGCAATTTTTGGATAAGGTTAGTTGTTTTCCTTGGTTATATTGTGTCGAGTGTGGGTATTGAGGTTGATCCTAAGAAGACTGATGCAGTCAAGAGTTGGCCTAGACCTCTATCTCCTACCGATATTAGAAGCTTTTTGGGTTTGGCTGGTTATTATAGATGATTTGTTGAGGGTTTCTCCTTGATTGCTTCTCCATTAACGGTGTTGACTCAAAAGAAGGCTGAATTTGAGTGGTCGGAGGCTTGTGAGAAAAGCTTCCAAGAGTTGAAGGATAGGCTTACCTCCATTCCGGTGTTGATCTTACTGGAGGGTACCGATGGGTTTGTGGTATATTGTGATGCCTCTCGAGTAGGTTTGGGGTGTGTCCTTATGCAACATGGTAAAGTAATTGCCTATGCTTCAAGGAAACTCAAGGTGCATGAAAAGAATTAACCAACACATGATCTTGAATTAGCGGCGGTGGTATTTGCTTTGAAAATATGGAGACATTACTTATATGGGGTCCATGTAGATGTGTTTACCGACCACAAGAGTCTTCAATATGTGTTTAGCCAAAAAGATTTGAATCTCTGACAAAGAAGGTGGTTAGAGATTTTAAAGGATTATGACATGAGTGTTCTTTACCACCCCAGAAAAGCCTATGTAGTTGCAGATGCCTTGAGTAGATTGTCCATGGGTAGTGTGGTTCATGTTGAAGATGAGAAAAAGGAATTGGTTCGTGATGTGCATAGGTTGGCCCGGTTAGGTTTCCAACTAATGTATTCCACCAAGGGTGGGTTTATGGTCCATCATAGTTCTGAATCATCCTTCGTTGTTGATGTGAAGTCTAAGCAACACCTTGATCCTATTTTGAGGGAGTTGAAAGAATCGGTTCTCAACAAGTCCGTTGAGGCTTTCTCCCAAGGGGGAGATGGGGTGCTTAGGTACCAAGGTAGATTATGTGTTCCGGATGTTGATGGCTTAAGGGATCAAATTTTAGAAGAGGCTCATGGTTTGCGATATTATATCCATCCGGGAGCCACTAAGATGTATCGTGATTTACGGGAAGTCTATTGGTGGATTGATATGAAAAAGGATATAGCGGGTTTTATGGCCAAATGTCTGAATTGTCAACAAGTCAAGGTTGAGCATCAAAAACTGGGAGGTTTGTCCCAAGATATAGAAATTCCCACTTGGAAGTGGGAGGATGTAAATATGGACTTTGTTGTGGGGTTGCCTCGCACTCGAAGGCAACATGAATTCCATTTGGGTCATGGTTGATAGAATGACAAAATCCACCTATTTTATCCCGGTCAAGACTTCATTCTCGGTGGAAGACTATGCCAAGTTGTACAACAATGATATAGTGAAGTTGCATGGGGTCCCTTTATCTATCATCTCGGATAGGGGTACTCAATTTACTTTACACTTTTGGAAGGCATTCCAAAAGGGGCTTGGTACATATGTTAAACTTAGTACCGCGTTTTACCCTCAAACGGATATTCAAGCGGAATGGACCATTCAAACCCTAGATGACATGTTGAGGGCGTGTGTGATAGATTTCAAAGGTAGTTGGGATGACCATCTCCCTTTGATTGAGTTTGCCTACAACAATAGTTACAACTCGACCATTGCCATGGCTCCGTTTGAAGCACTATATGGTAAAAGGTGTAGATCACTGGTCGTTGGTTTGAAGTAGGTGAATTTGCTCTAATCAATCCCGAACTAATTGATGCTGCCATTGAAGCGGTTCAGCTTATTAGAGAGAGGTTGAAGACGGCCCAAAGTTGGCAAAAGTCTTATGCCGATGTTAGGAAGAGGGAAATAGAATTTGAGATTGGTGATTGGGTATATTTGAAAATCTGACCTATGAAAGGTGTGATGAGGTTTGGTAAGAAGGGGAAACTTAATCTGCGATATGTCGGCCCATATCAAATCTTGAAGCATATTGGGAAGGGTGCCTATAAATTAGACTTGCCAAATGAATTGGCTCCGGTTCACCCGGTGTTTCATGTGTCTATGCTTAAGAAATGCATTGGTTATGTGGTGTCTATCCTTCCTTTAGAGGGTTTAGGAGTTGATGAGAGCCTTTCTGATGAAGAGGTTCTGGTAGAGATTTTGGACAGGCAAGTTAAGAGGTTGAGAAACAAGGAAATAGCTTCTGTTAAGGTTCTTTGGAGGAATCACTTAGTGGAGGGTGCTACATGGGAGGGAGAGGCCAACATGAAGTCCCGCTACCCTCATTTTTTTCCTCCTACTCCTACTCAAGTTTGAGGTAAATAGTTCCTCTTAAGTTTTAAGTGTTTTGGGAGTCTTGAGTATTGTATGATTCTTCCATGATTCCCTTATATTGTGCATGTTCTTGTGAGAATTCATGTTTAGCATAAATTGAGTTTTCATGATTTGTATGTCCCTCATGTTGAATTGCATCTTTGTTTGATGTTTGCATTTTTGACTTCATGAGACAATTGGTGAAATGTTTAGTTATGTTGTGATGAAATGGCATGCTTGCTTAATATTGTTGTGTTGAGCTTGCTTGAGTTGGAGAATGTAGTTCCTCCCATGTTTATGTAAATTGATGAGTTTCATGCATAATGAGTTTGTAGATGTAGTTCCTACTTCATGTATTACGTTGAGCTTGTTGATGTGGAGTTGATGTTTCCTCTTATGGTTTGTGCATAATATTGATATGTCTTGTAGGATGGGCTGCTAGTCTTGAGTCGTTGTTTCCCTAAAAGTGTTTAAAGTGTCATTCGAGGGCGAATGTTCCTAAGGGGGAGATATTTTAACGACCCGGAAAATTTGTAGGTTGAACTAGAGCCTAAACATAAGGTCAAAATCTATAGAATAACTTCACCTAGGCAAGTAGATCAACTAAACATTCTATGAGAGTTTTAGGAGTCAAAATCTATGGATCAAGTGCCAAGCAAAAAGGGGCAAGCCAAGGCCAAGTGCCAAGGCTGTCCCAAACTTGAGCACACTGCCTCAAGCTCCACGGCCACCACCGTTGCTTGTGGGAGGCCTCGTGGAGTGGACTTGGGCATGGAGCTTAGGGGCATGAGGTAGCCTAGCTACTGCCTCAAACTCCACGATAAAGACCACGGGGAGTGATCCACTTCACGACTCGTGAAGGTGCTCGTGAAGTTGTTTTCGCCTCATGAGAATTTGGGCAATTTCTAGGAGCTACTGGTCAAGGGACCACGAAAACCACAACGGGCCGTGGTGCCCTTGACGAGGGGGAGGGTGGCTCGTGAAGTAGCTCGTGAACATGCCTTAGCATGTAGAGGCACGACTTGGGGAGCCTTGCCATGACCTCAAGACCACGACCTCTACCACGACTCGTGGTCATGACCATGAATCGTGAGAGGTCTCGTGGTAATGCCTTGGCCTCATGAGGAGGTTGGAATGTTGGGGGAGGCTACTGCCTAAGGGAACATGGGCACCACAAATAAAATGGGGGTGTTTTGGGTATTTCTAGGGGTAGTATATATATTGTTTTTAAGTAAAATTTCATAAGACTTGGCCATTATTAACAAACAACCAATTGAAATAAAAAACCTCCCTCCTCTCTCAAAAAATTCTCTCTCTAAACTCAAGAAGAAGAATAAGTCATTAGAGCTAGGGTTTCTAAATTTTCAAGGCTCTTCCCCAAAGTTCTTGGAGATTCTTAGATATGGTATGGATGCTTTTCATCCTTGGGAAGCTATCACCCAAGGAAACCTTTCGAAGTGTATTTTTTAAAGACTTCTAAAACCTAGGGTTTTATTCTAGTCATGGGTCATCTTCCAAAAGGATTTCTATTGTTCAATTATGATCTAATTATGATGATTTATGGTTAGATTATTGCAGTATTTATGGATTTTGATGAAAATCTCTCTTGGATCCATGATTTCCCTTTCTTCCTAAATTATGAATTAAGGTGTGACTTGATTGGTCATCAAAGTTGATAATTGATTATGTTTATGTTTATTAAGCTGTTGAATCATGAAATCTCTCTATATAATGATATAATTCTAGAATTTAGGGTTGATGTTGGTTCATGGTCTTGAACGACAATTGGCTAGGGTTGGTATATGTTGATGTTGATTGGATATGAATGTGTGATTTACTTAGATAGTAATGATCCAATATCTAATGTGTAATTGTGATATTGATGCAAGATCCCTCTTCCCTACACCCTTACACTTGATTTTCCAAGAAGTATGTATGTATGTTATGATAAGCTTGTGGTGTTGATTCAAAGGTCATGCTCATGAATACACTATTGGTAAGATGTGAAAGGTTTACTTACATGTGGATGCTTCAAAGGGTGAAAGAACATTCTCACCAAATGAATCTTTGAGCTCCTATCATATTATGTTGTCTTGAATGCCTAGTACATTCTCTTATGAAGATGAATCTAAGTAAATACTTAACATAACTCTTAAAGGGAATTATGCTTAGCATCGAGCGGATATGAACAATGAGATGGAAACTTTTATGTTAGAAAGTACAGCTTCCCAATGTAAGTGATCTCATGAGATGGAAACCTTCTACGTTAGAAAGTATGGGTTTCTAGTAGCATCTCCTTACCCCATATATATGTGCTCACATAGGTGTTTAGCTAGTGGATCCACCTAAAAAGCTAAATATGTTAGTTCTACCTTAGGCAAGTAGGACACCTCTTTCAGTGTGGGGGTACGACACCGGATTCCATGTAGCTCACATGGTCTATGCCTTTTCATACTATTCTTCCCTATATGATATGAATATGAACTATGGTAAGAACATGGACTTTAATTGTGACTTCTTGAGAGGTACTACTTAGTATGAGTGGGGCTATGGGATTGCACTCATGCATTGCACAAGTAGACTTTAAGAGGGGTTATGATGAGGTTTTCTTATGATTATGATGACTTATGAATTATGTATGAAAGGTATGTATGGATGTTAAGGTTGAATTCATTTATTATAAGCTATGTACATGAATGTCTCCTCTCTTATGTATGTTGGTTAAGACTATGGTAAAGTATGATATGCATGTTGATGGTGGCCTAATTGTGATACTTAGGATTTGGTAGGGTTATGCGATCTTACCTTTGCATTGCAATAGTGTGGCTTTGGGTTGCTTATATGTGGGTTTGACTTATGTTTCTTAATAAATGTGCATAATGGCTTTTAAACATAAAAAGGCATGACTTCAACTAAATGTCCCTTTTGAGCATGTTTTAAGGATTTTTGTGCATGGCTTCCAAACTTAGTACAATTAATTGTGCTAACCCATATTTTCTACTTTACTATGAGTGTAGGTTCCGGTCGTTGAGATTACTACTACTTCAAGGGAAACTTATATCGACTATTCCCTAAGCTTGGTGAGTCCTCAAATTCGAGGACAAGATGATGTCATTTCTTAGCTTTTATTGTTTTTTCTACTTTTGAGACTATGTTGATGTAAAGGTCTTTCACCCTATTTGTACTCTTATATTGTAGATGCGAATTGAGACAAATCTAGACACTATTTTCATTTATGCAAAAGAGTTTGACTTTGATTGTAAAAGTTTTAAATTTTCCACAATTATTTTATGTCTTTATGTGATGATGATTCTAAGGGCTTGTACGAGATCCCTTCGGGGTTAAGTACACCGTGTCACATCTAGGGGGTACTCTTGGGTCGTGACAGCAGTGCATCATGATCAGTGTGAACAATCACTTCAGTACCTATCAAGTCTGGCCAGAATTTCTCAAATGGATAAACTGCCGTAAGAAACTCTTGTTCAGTAATGGTATAGTTACGTTGAGCACTGTTTAGAGTCTTGCTCGCGTAGTAAATTGGGTGAAATGATTCTTTTCATTTTTTCCCCAGCACAACACCTAATGTTGTTCCACTTGCATCACACATTACTTCGAAAGATTCTGACAAATCAGGGCTAGTGATGATCGGGGTGGATACCAATTTCTCCTTCAAGCACCTAAAAGCCACCAAACAAGCATCATCAAAATAGAATTTCACCTCTTTCTCTAAGAGTTTGCACAGAGGATGTGCAATCTTTGAGAAGTATTTGATGAACCTCTGGTAGAAACCGGCATGACCTAAGAAACTACGAACCCTCTTCACCAAAATTGGTGGTGGTAATTTCTCAATCACTTCAATCTTCATTTTATCAACCTCCATCCCCTTTTGCGACACTTTGTGACCAAGTACTATCCCTTCTTTAACCATGAATTGACATTTTTCCCAATTGAGGACCAAGTTTGTCTCCACACATCTTTGGAGAACTTGTCATAAGTGTTCCAAACATGCCTCAAAAGTATCACCCACAACCGAGAAGTCATCCATAAATGCCTCCATTGAATCTTCCACCATGTCAGCAAAAATAGATATCCTGCAATGTTGGAATGTTGTCGGGGCATTGCATAATCCGAATGGCATCCTTTTAAAGGCAAAATTACCATAGGGACATGTGAAGGTGGTTTTCTCTTGGTATTTCGCGGAAATGGAGATTTGGTTGTAACCGAAATACCCATCCAAAAAGTAATACCAACCTCTTTCTGAGAGTCGATCAAGCATTTGATCCATGAAGGGAACGGGAAAGTGATCTTTTTCAGTCCACAAATTTAACTTTCAGTAATCCATGCATACCCTCCATCCGGTCACCGGCCAGATAGATACAAGCTCCCCCTTTTCATTTGCGACCACTGTGATACCTCCCTTTTTGGAACACATTGCACCGGACTTACCCATTCGCTATCCGCAATAGGGTACATCACATTTGCGTCTAACCACTTTATTATATCCTGCTTCACTACTTCTTGCATTGGTTGGTCCAATCTCCGCTGATGTTCAACAGTCAGTTTACACTCACTATCAAGTTAAATTTTGTAAGTACAAATAGCGGGAGGAATGCCCACTTTGTCAGCTATGGTCTAACCTATTGCTTTGATATGCCTTCGTAACACCTCAAGGAGCAATTCACCTGGCATTCAAGCAAGTAAGCCGCAACGATCACCGGTAGAGTGTTATTTGCCCCCAAGAAAGTATATCGAAGATGGGGGGGGGGGGGAGAAGTGCTTTTTATTCCGGATTTGGTGGTTCTTCTATTAATGGCTTTGCGGGAGGACTCTCTCTATTTTTCAAATCAATATCTAACTTTAATGGAGTCTTTGAATATCCTCCCAAACCTGAAAAAGCAGATACTACCTCTTCATAGCCTTGAATTTTTAATTCATCATGGTTAGCAAGCACGGCTTCAATAGGTTCTCTCATCTACATCAAATGGCTCACGCTAGCCACCGCCTCATCAATAACATCAACGGTGGACACCACATGAATATCAATTGGGTGTTTCATTGATTTACAAACATTGAAGGTTACTTCATCTTCGTTCACCCGAAACTTCAATTCTCCGCTTTCAACATCTACCAATGCTCTTTTGGTTGCTAGGAGTGGTCTTCCCAAAATAATGTGAATTTCAGCATCTATTTCACAATCGAGAATGACAAAATCAACCGGAAAAATGAACCAATCAACCTTCACCAAGATGTCATAAAGTATCCCTACGAGATGTTTGATTGAACGGTCTGCCATTAATAGTCTCATTGTGGTAGCTTTCGGTTCACCCAACCCAAGTTATTTGTAGATCGCATAGGGCAATAAGTTGATGCTTGCTCCCAAATCGCATAAGGCTTTAGAGAATTTGAGCATGCCAATGGTGCAAGGAATGGTGAATGCCCAGGGATCTTCTCTCTTTTTTATCAGCTCCTTAGTCATAATTGCACTTCAACTATGGGAAACTTCAATTTTCTCAAAATCTAAGATCCTTTTCTTTGTTACTAACTCTTTCATGAATTTGGCATATCCCGATATTTCCAACAATGCCTCCACAAAGGGAGATTGATTGATAATGTTTTAAACACCAATAAGAACTTCTTGAATTTCTCATCCTCATTCTTATTCTTTAGGCGTTGGGGAAATGGGGGAGGCATTTTGGGCAAAGGTTGCATGACTTTTGGGATTGGAACGTGTTGTTCCACTTCTTTTGTGATTCTTTGGCAATGCTTTGATGGAAAAATATCTCTTGTTCCTCCTTGCCTTTATCTTCTCCATGCTTTTGAGCTTCTTCATTTCCCGTCACATCACCTATTGCTACGTTTTTGCTACGAGTAACCACAACCAACTCTTTATTGTTATTTTACATTGCGAACTTTGGTTTCGATTGTGGTGAAAGTAAACTCAACTGACCTTCAATTATCTTAATGGCATCGACATGAGAGTTCACTTTACTGGTCAATGATAAAAATTCATAGTTCATCCCCTTCAACAAATCATCCAAACCTTCAACTTATCAAGTATGCGTGACGACAAGTCATTCACCTGGGGACTACTTGCGCTTCCTTTCAATTTTGGGCTCTCACTCGAGTGAGTATGGTTCCCAGCATGATCATCTTCCCTTCTCCAATAATCACCTTTCTTAGCCCAATCTTGATAGTATCCCCTTTGCTCTTCTCCCTTATGATAGTTCCAACCTTGATTTCTGCCTCGCTGTAGATAACGTGGGTAGAAACCCTCCTCATAACTGTTGGAGTTCCAACCTTGATTCTCCCCCGGACTTGAGTAACCAGAAGCAGAACACTCTTCAACTCTAAACACTCCACATGTCCCCTTCATATGCTCTTGTAGAAATCCCATTTGGGACAACATCTTCTTGATGTTTTCATCCCTCTCTCTCTCTTTATCAAGTTGTTCTTGCATTAATCTAAAACAAAATGGAGAAACTTGATCCTCTTGGGTGTACCACACTCGGTTTATTTTAGTCATGTCATCAAGAAGGAACGCAGCCACCTCGAATGATTGTAAAATTATTCCTCCTCGTACCAATTGATCATCCACTCCTTTATTAACCGAATCAAGACTCTGGTAAAAATATTGGAGTAACAAATCGTTTGGTATCCCATGAGTAGGGCATTTAAGTAAGAATTTCTTAAACCTCACCCACGTTTCATGGATGGGTTCCACCTCCCGTCGCTTGAAACCTTGAATATCGTCTCTAAGTTTCATCATCCTTGATGGAGGAAAGAACCTTGTGTTGAATGCTATAATCAGCTCTTCCCATGATGTGATGGAATTGTTTGGTAACTCGGCTAACCACTTACTAGCTTCTCCCTTTAAGGATAGTGGAAATAACCGCAACCGAATTGACTCTTGTGACACATTTTTGAATGAAAATGGGCTGCAATCCTCTTTAAAATTTCTTACATACTCATGCGGTTCTTCGTGTTCTAGCCCTCCATATAGTCCTCTCATTTTGAGTAGATGACGAGTTGTGCTAGTGACTTCAAACATCGCATTCTCATCAACTTGTGGGATGCAAATTGCACCCATCCACCCGATTGAGCTGGGTTGTAAACACTATTGATATCGTCGATACCATCCCAATTACATGTTTGACTATCATTCATTTATTCCTCACTCATGTTCACTTCTATGTAGTCCAACCAACACTTACACAAAGCAACCAAAGTTAATTCAACTACATCCAACAAAGTCGAGAATGTCCAATTATCAATCAAAGAACTCTAAATAATGCTACTCCCCGGCAGCAACACCATTTTGATTTGACGTATCAGGACACTTCATCCAATATTAAGTGCCAACAATCGTTAGTCAATAACATAACCCAACTAAGTGAGTTCAGGTCGAATCCCACAGGGAGTAGTTTTTCCTTCAAATTCAATGATGAAAGTATGACAACAATCTCTTCAATTGAGCAAGTATTACACTTTTTTGGTTTTAGTTTCAAATATCTAGTTTCGATTATCACTCCAATTTCATACTTCAACACGAACCTATCAAATAGTAAAGTAAAACTTGGGGTAATGACCAACCAATTGCGGAATTTTAACTTAGTGGGTGAATATTGATCCTCACAATAGGATAATTTGTCGTGGATAGGTCGAATCATATGTAAAGTAACTTTCTCTCGAACAATTACCTTTTCTATATCAAATTCTCTTGAACTTCAACACTAATCGGAAGATGCCCAGCCCTTGGTCCACATCAAATCCACTCTCTCGAGCTGGACACAAAGGACAGATCCCATGTTTCACTCTTTCAAGCGGAAATCATGGTAACCCACTACTAATTATGCTAAGATTAGTACTTTGGCTCTGCCCCTCTCTCTCGAGCAAGCGCACAACACTGAACGTGTTACACTAAACATGCAGCATGACTTCAAAACACAACAGCAACTCAGACCCACTTCAAATTAACACCATTATTTGCAATTCAACGACACCCACTTAGTAAAACTCAACAATTGGCTTCATAGTAAAAACCCCAAGAAAAGGGTTTTAGCCATTCATAGCAAAAATAAGAAAATCAACATCTGCCATGGTTTCTACAGCTGGGTAATTGAAATTCAAAAGTTAGAAATTACTAAAATCTTCTCCATTACAAAATCTCAACCAAGAATCTTGCTAAAATCCCTTGAAAACCACAATGGTAATTTTTTTGCTCACAATTTTCTATCTCTCACATTTCTCAATGCTTTCTCTCTCTAGAAAAAACCAATTTAAACAAGGCTGAGCTGTGACGACTTTAAATCGGTGAGGTAAGTTGGGCTTCGCCACCGGTTCGGCTACTCGCCAATTGCCCTTCATCTCGCCTTTATTTTTTACTCATTCTTGGTACAACCACTGTAACTTTAGGCGATCTAGATCAGGATCACTGAATGATTCGGCGAGTCCCCCTTTCTTCTTTTATCGCCCATCAGCACTTGCTTGGATACCCATCAGCACCTTTTGGTGACCTGGTCATCCTTCATCGAAATCATCGGCGATTCGCCGAGTCGTTTTGCTGCTCGCCGAAGTTACCTCAATTCAGCTCCAACATTCTGTAACTTTAAGCGATAGAGTGGCAACTTGGCGATTCACCTAGTGACATTTGCGATCGTCACGCTTTTATTTCTTCATTCTTTTATCTCGTTTCTTTCCTTTTTTCTAATTAGTGTCCATGCGTTGTTCCTCAATCCAAATACATGAAATTCAAGGATTTACATCAGTTACTGGCACAAAATATGCATTTGAGTACACTAAATCTATTAAACTAAAGCCCTAAATGAGTCCAAATCGTGGACCCATCAATGAGATAATTCCTCTCATGCACCTTTAATTGACGCGAGGCATAAGCTATAACATTCTTATCCTGCATCAATACATCACCCAAACCAGAATGTGAAGCATCATAATATACAATAAAATCTTTACCTTCAACCGATAATGGTAGAATAGGCGCCGTCAAGAGAGTCTTGAGCTTTTGAAAGCTCTCCTCATATTTTCCAGTCCATCAAATAGTATCTCCTTTTTGGCAAATTAGTCAAGTGAGTGGAAATAGAAGCAAAGTTCTTCACAAATCGATGATAGTAGTTAGCGAGCCGCAAAAAACTCCTAACTTCCGTCACAGAGTTATGCCCAACCCAATTTTTTACCGCCTCAATATTTTGAGGATCTACCATTACCCCTTCATTTGAGACCACTTGTCCTAAAAATGCAACCGAAGTCAACAAAAATTCACAATTAGAAAATTTAGCATACAACCTTTGTTTCGCAAGAACACCCAAAACAATGTGAAGATGGTCGGCATGCTCTTCCTCACTTTTTGAATAGACCAAAATATCATCAATAAAGACTATGATGAAACAATTAAGAAATGGCTTGAACACCCCATTCATTAAACTCATAAAAGTTGTAGGAGCATTAGTCAAGCCAAAGGACATAATTAGAAACTCGTAGTTCCCATAGCGGGTCCTAAACGCCATTTTGGGCACATCCTCAAGCCTAATTTTCAACTAATGGTAGCCAGACCTTAGATCAATCTTGGAGAAAACTGATGCACCTTGCAATTGGTCAAAAATATCATCTATTCAAGGCAAGGGATACTTGTTTCGAAAAGTGACCCTATTCAATTGTCGGTAATCTATACACATTCTCATACTACCATACTTTTTCTTAACAAACAAAACTCGATCACCCCAAGGAGAAGCACTAGGGCGAATAAATCCCTTATCAAGAAGCTCTTAGATTTGAGCCTTAAGCTCTCTTAATTCTGCCGGATCCATGCGATATGGAGGTTTATAAATAGGACGAGAACCAGGCTCCAAATTAGTGAAAAAATCTATATCTCTATCCGAAGGCATACCAGGCAAGTAGGAAATACCTATCTAAATTTTGACACCACATGAATAGACTTAATGGATGGAGTGTCTATCTCAACATCCCTAATATGAGCCAAATACGCCAAATAACCTTGCCCTATGAATTTCTTAGCCTGAATGGAGGATATGATCTTAGTTTGCCTAGGTTTGTACACCCCTTCCCACTCTAATTTTCCCCTTCCCAGAATTTCTAGAGTTACAGACTTAGTATTACAATTAAGCACGGCATAATAAGGGGACAACCAAGTCATGCCTAAGATTATATCAAAGTCAGTCATATCCAAAATCACCAAATCAGCCCAAGTCTGAAAACCCATAAACAAAATAGGACAAGCACGATAGACATGGGTAACTATGACAGACTCTCCAACTGGGGTAGAAACATGGATAGAGGCATCAAGTATATCACAAATCATATCAAACTTTGAGGCAAATCTCACGGATACATAAGAACAAGTAGAACTCGGATCAAATAGCACATTAGCCATTCGGTCACAGACAAGAATAGTACCTATGATCATTGGGTCAGATGCCTCTGCCTCATATTTTTGCTCGAAAATGCATAACACTGAGCTCTATCATCTTGACGAGTCACTTCCCTGCCTAGTTGCACGTTACCCCTTCCTGCATTACCATTTTCTCTACCTCCACTTCTACAATAATTTTAGAGCATGGAAGGTGAGTTATCTCTCTCTTCTCAGCTATTTATAACTTCTCAAAAGTTAGCATAAGTTTCAATTTTAAACCCGTTCACCAAGATGAGTTGGGCTAACTGACCCACGAGTCAAGTTTCTGACTAACACAACTTCTCACTTTTTTGTTCTTGGCTTCAGGCTTCAGTTGTCTAAACCACAATTAGCGAGCCTGAATCGCATCACCATTTAGAGTCGACAATGCACTGAATACCACCAGTTCTCACTAATTCATTCACTAATTTAAGTAAATCTTTCTAGTAGTTTTGGTGATTTCTCATCATCTCACTAAAAATTTATTAGCAAGTTACTGAACTCATCATCATCTCACCAACCTTCTTTTAGCTTTATATCTTGAAACTCCATCACTTTTATCAAGGTCTAACACATTTGGCAAGCCGCCAAGTGCTCTTTGCGATCTTCAGCTTCACACTCTCTTTGTTTTTTTTTTTTGCTTGATTTTCATGCATTTATCCATGTCTTATCCTTAAGACTTCATAGTTTTAAATCAAAAGTTAAACATAAGTTATTAATGTAAAATTGTAATGACCTGAAACTTTGTTAATTAGTAAAGCAAAAATGTCAGGGAAACTGGGTCTCTCAGCCCGCCAGAGCAGGCTTGATACCGCTAGGTCAGCAGCGCCTAAGTGGGATAAGTGGTCTCTAGAGCAGGATGGGGTGACAAAATGTAAATAACACAAAGTCTGATTTTCTCCTTTTTCCAAAAACACCACAAAGAGGCGAGGATCACCCAAAAACTGTTGAAAGGCTGCTTTAGGCTTGGTAAGGAAAGATAAAGACATTTCTCGCATAAGGAGGTCGATAGATTGCAGACTTTCTGTCAAGATTCATTGTCCCATCATCCGAAAACCAGATTTTGAGCTACAATCCCTCTGTGAATGCTTGGCGGCCAGGTAGGCAAGGTTTTATTAATTTAGTACTATAAATCCGTAATTCACTGGGTAGTATATTGGTAATGGATGGTAGAATTAATGCGTAGGCTTTTTGTGCACCAAAAAGAGATGATTAAACACAAATTCTTAGGGTTGTATCAAACGTAAACCGTAGAAGGATGCCTTATCCCATGGACTAGGAAAGGTGATGGTTTGATTTCATGTTTGTGTGATGTATGTTAGTATTTGCTTCATTGTAATGCATGTATGTATGCAAATTTTGCACTATTGATCACATCAAATGCGAATGAATATGAATGAATGATAGTATGCCATGAATCAACACTTTATTATTTGATTATGAGAATGTACATTGTGATTGTGATTGTGATTGTGATTGTGGCTTGTTGAATGGATCGGGTGTTATGTTCCAACACACTAACTGGGATAAGATGTCACGTGCCGAAATACATATTGGATTGGGTATCGTGTTTCGACACAGTAACTTGGATCGGGTGTCACGATCTGGAACACTAACAGTTTGGGCTTGAGTTCCATGAGAGGACCATTGACTTGTCAAATACGTGTAATATTGATAATGTGGAAATGCACATGTTTTCCTGAAAAGATAATTGGATCACTCATTATGTTCTTATGTGTGAGTTTGCGGTGTTGTAAGGTACTTGGGTATATCTCATAATAAATTAAGGAGAATGGTCGGGCCCAAATTAGGATGCGGTATGGTAAGTGGGGAACAATGGTCTCGCTATTTTTGTTGTTTTTAGAAGGATGGTCATGTGTATTGTCTTTGAGGATGGGGGTGGTGTCATGTAGTAAGTGTACTACTTGGGGTTTTCCGCGGAAGGAGGTAGCATTGAAATGGTTAACATGCCTTCATAGAAGTACCATAGGGTTACAACTTGAGTGGTGCCGGGAATGAAGTAAGGGTGTGTCGTGAGTGTTGACCGAGTTGGTAGTAGTTATTTCCAGAATTTCCTTTAAGGGATGGAATGATTGTGTATGATCAAGAACGGAGCGAGTAAGGGTTAAAGCCTCTATGGCATTTGGGAATTATAAAGGTGGAGAAATGAACAATCTTATTGCATTTTCTTACTAGTTGATTTCTTATATTATGAAGTGGGTATCGGGTTGACCGATGATGCCTACCAGTACGTGTGGTTGTTCTGATACTTCACTTGCTATGCCTTTTGGCATAGTCTGGTTGCAGGACTAGTGATGTTTCATATGTTAAGACGAAGACAATATGCGGAGTATAATTTTGTTATACATTGTACTCTTAGTAGCTCTTGTACTTGGTTAGACTAGATTCCTGGGGTGTTAATTACTTTACAATTCTTACCTCAAGTTGTTATCAAAAACTCTTATTTTATAAAAATCTTATGAAAATTTTTCTTCAATTTTCTTAATACTCCGCATGTCTTAACTCTATTTTGGGAATCGAGGGTTCTCCTACTTATATGTTAGAGTAGATGCCCGCACGACCAGGTGGGGTCGTGACAAATTTGTCTCAGTGCCCAGGTTACCTGTCTCCCAGTACAAGAGCAAAATGTGTAATAGACTCATGCGGTTTGATGTGTTGGCATCCACATCTAATCTTCAAGAAGCTATGGAGAACTCTAGGAAGTTATTTCGTTTCTTCTCTCCTTTCATGCGAATTGTCGTTTGTTGTATGAGTTGAGTCCAATTGGTATCTCCCGATTCTAATTGGTATCTCGACAAAGTGGACTGGACATCATAGTCACGACTAAAAGGACACAAGCAAGGTGAATTGGAACTGGGAAGGTTCCAATTGGTATCTGGCCCTAAAGGTTGTGTAAATGCATGGATGAGAAGTAATGCTTATCCATGGAGCAAAGTAATTAATAATTTGGACTTTTCTGTTACCTGTAACTTGAAACTGTGAATGTGTGCTTATTTTTTTCTGAATTAATTATTGTTGTCAAAGGTATGTTTGCTTGGATGCGATGATATGACTATGTGTACAATATTGCTTGTCTGGATTTTGATATGTTCAATATGATAGCCTATATGTTCGAAATTGTGTGGATCGTAATTGCCTGAGTGAGGTGCTATGGGGTAGATAAATTGCAATGTTATTTGCGAACAAAATTTGGACGTCGGTTGCAACCAACTAGAACCGTGTGAGGTTCTGGGCATATCTGGGGAATGTGTGTGGTGGTGATATAGAATTAATTAGAGTAGGTTCTGGAGTGGGAACCGTGAGAATTACTCGCGATAGACATTGACCATCCTAGTGAAAGGAGTTATCCTAAATACCTAGTTATAGCTTGGGATTTGTGGAATATTTTAGAAGCAAGTAAAGCCCTAGACAAATTTGTTACTTGGATTTTGTTTTTGTCAGAGCCCCTGGGCGGGGTCAATCCCGCCAGGGCAGAATTTCTCCAGCTAGAACGGGCCAGAGAGAGGCAGAACCTCAGCCCCGTCTCCCCTATTCTTCCTTAGTCACACCTATGGACCCCGAATAGTATGTGGGACGATCCCCACAATCTTAACACTACTGAACAACAGAGCATAAGTTATAAACCTTGGCATTAATCGTTAGGTGTCATAAATAGCAAAAACAAATATCCATGTGCTTACAAAACATAAAGAAAACTAAAAGAGAAAATGATCTTGTTCTTTACATACCCAAAGAGGGGCGAAAAACCAAATCAGTATCCCTGGGACTAGGAGGTGTCATCATCATAGTCTTGATCATCCGGGGGTACCAGGCCATTCACGGCATCATCCGTAAAGGTAAAATTATGGAAGTCTCCTCTCTCGACTCGGGGAACTTATTGTTCGAGGACAATGCAAGAGAAGATGATCCTCACAACTTTCAAGATCTGGACCATCAGGCGATCCCTCTCTAGACCCTTCCTTCTATCTTGGCCCAGTTTGCAATGGAGCATCTCAACCTCCAGGGCAGTGCTGGGTAGAACCGGAGTGGTACTAGAAAATGAACGTCCCCACCACCTCCGGACAGCCGCCAGGTCCTCCTACACCTATGCACCTGAGAGCGGGTGCTGGGACCGGGTAAGAATATTGTCGTCGCCTGCACCGTCATCCCCTCCCTCATTATCTGCCTCCACAACTTCCTGACTGTTGATGGCCTTGTCAGTCCTCCTCCACTTGCTCTTGAAAGTAAACCCCTGCCTAACTAAAAAAAGGTGAAGATGGGGATCTATATGAAGTACCTCATCAGTGTCCAAGAGTGGCACCCCTGCCCTCTTTCACATTGCAATCACTAGCCCCGTCAGGAAAAATGCCATTTTGTTACTCCAGTAGAACATTTTCAACTTAGAAATGATCTGCACGCCCATATTCAGCCCAATCCTCTGTATAGAAAAAGCCACAACTAGAGCCCATGGAAAGGTCACGTCGGTGGAGTTGCCCGACGGGCGGATACTTCTAGTAACCAGGTGCAGCCACCTCTTAGCATTTGGTGACTAGTTCGTGCTAGTGGTGCCCTCTGTAGTAGCCCAGTAAGCCCTGTCCCGGTGCGTAGGCTCTACCAGCATATCCCTCAACCATCCCAAGTCCATCTCCCCCAGCTTGGCCTCGTACTCTGTGTTGGGAACCACGGGCACCTCGAGTACATCATTAATAAATGGAGTGTTCAAGGAGATGTCAATTCCCCGGATGCATATGGAAGGGTGGGGAGAATCTCAATGGATGGTAGGTAGGATGACATAGAACTCCCTCACCAATGTGGAGCATGCAGCAGGGGAGCCTCTGTCAGTGGAGTCCATCCGAAATCCATCAGCCGAGCATAAAAGGCAGGCGCTTTCTCCTCTAGGTTCAGTAGATGAAAGCCCCGCTCGCAGCAGAACTTGGTGATTCAGTGGTCGTGGTAGCTTGGCATCGAGAAACCGAACAAGATGATAGAAATAACCTTTAGAGATCATATTTTTGGCCTTAAGGTAAGAGATAAATCGACCTACAGGTAGTGAGCTACTACCTTTCCATTCTAAGACTGGCTCGTTTGTAAACTGATACCGAACGATCCTAGTTCTACAATCGACTGAGGCATAACGGGAAAGAAACCAATCCATGCCTAGAATAATATCAAAGTCTACCATTTCTAACTCTACAAGATCTGCTGAGGTGACTTTCTGAAAGACTGTGATAGGGAAATTTATGTATACCCGTCTAGCTATGACTGGGTCACCAACTGGAGTAGAAACTGAGAAGGTATATAAAAGAGTTTTTGGTTCGACATCAAAGTTTGTTGCTATATAGGGAGTTACCAAGGAAAGAGTAGCCCCTAGATCTAACAATGCATAAACATCTAAATGAAAGATTCACAAGGTACTAGTGACCACATTAGGAGAATCTTCCTGATCCTGGCGAGTCTGAGAGCATACAACTTGTTCTTGCGCTGGCCGCTACATGTACTAGATGAAGTACCCTACTGAGTTGGATGACCTGCTGGTACTTCTGGAGCTGTAGACTGATCCCTATTATTGTTACCTCCTTGCCCATGCTTGGCATAAGGGTGATCATTCAACCTATGGCAAGACTGACCACACCCAAAGCATCCTTCCTTGCCTGCAAGACACTCGCCCTGATTGTATTTATGATACTCTGGACAAGTTTGAAAAGTCATTTTACCTGAAGCACTCTCTGAGACTTAGAGCCTGATTCCCTACCTTTTTTATCATGTCGAAACCTGGGAGATGGAGCACTAGATGATGAAGGTGTTGGGGTTGTATTCCTTTGCTGAAAATTTGAGTGATTCCCACCACTCGATTTCTGCTGAGAGTATTCATAATTCCTTTTTCTAGCCTTTTTTGTTATCCTTAGCCATTTCCCTGAGCTTATCTCCCTCAACCTGCTGAACATGATTCATAATCCAAAATATATTCATATCCTCTAGCAGAATAGCATTCATGCACTGTGTCTTCACCAAGTCGGATACCACATAGATAAACTGTTGGATACCATATACAAAAATGTAATCATTTGTGCCCTTTGATCGGCAACCATATGTGGAGAATACATGGGGAGTTGGGTGAACTTAAGTCCGTATTCTTGGACTAACATGGTACCTTGCCTCAACTCATGAACTCTTGAGATTTAGCCTCCCTCAACTCTCTCGGGAAGAACATGTCCAGAAAAACTCCAATAAAGCATTCTGAAGTCACAGGAGCTGCATCTGCACCTCTATTTTCTTTCCACTGAGTGAACCAGATGTGAGCCACATCCTTAAGCTGGTAGGATGCCAACTGTACCCTATAATAACCAGTCATTTGCATCACTCCAAATATTTTCTTAACCTCATCAATGAAGTTTTATGGGTCCTCACCAATCTGCGACCCTAGAAACTCAGGCGGATTCATCCAAAAAAAATCAAGAACTCTATCTGTCACTGATCCACCATTAGTATGAGTAGGAACTGGGACACGCTGATTGTTTTGGTTGGCTACACTGAGCCAAAAGTTGGATCGCATTCCAGAATTCTGCATTTGTAACCTCATGGTCCTGGACTAGAGGAACTGCATTAGCATTGTGTGCATTAGCATTCCGTGCATAAGCTCTACGAAGAGGCAGGATTTGAAATGCATAACGATGAATTAGAAAGGAGAAGTTGGATCATATTCATGCATTATAAGAATAACAAAGAAGGTGATTTTATCTTAAAAACACTTCGTAGCATCCCTCTCATTAGATGTCGTGCACTTCACACCCATGAAAGAGACTCTACTTAGGGCGGCTTGCAGAAATTGTAGGACTCTTGAACCTAATACTCTGATACCAAGTTTCTCACGCCTCGAGGCTACCCTCTTGACGTATAATTTAACGAATCAGGACACTTCATCCAATACTAAGTGCTAACAATCGTTAGTCAGTAATATAACCCAACTAAGTGAGTTGGGGTCAAATCCCACAGGGAGTGGTTTGTAATTGAGAATCAATAGACAAGGAAGAATATATTCAAGTCAATCATAGTTAAAAATATTTACGAATAAAAACATGATTCAAGTTTGGGGTTACATAAGTGTCAAATAACAGGGGGGTTTAGATTCAACTATCAGCTACAACAACAAATAACACGAAAATAACAAATATGGAAACGGGTTCTTGGGATGTGGTTGGATTATGGGCTAAGGTAGAAAAATGAGTGATTGCAATTAATAGTGAATAGTTGTAAATCAGTGAATAAGCTAGACTTTAGTGGGGATAAACTTTCTCTCGAACAATTTACCCGGAATCAAATTGGTTTCTCTCGAACACCAATAAGCAGCATTTAAGAACTGCCTTTGCTTGAGTCCATTCACTCTCTCGAGTTGAATGTGTGGAAAAGGATTTAGGATTCACTCTCTTGAGATGAACCTATAACTACCCAATACCCACAGACCATCAAATCAGTAATCTTGGTTTTAAAACCTCTCTCTCGAGCAAGCGAAAAACACGATGGTAGAGTTGCATTTGCAACTACAACCTTTTAGATTAAGCCACAATTACTGAATAAAATCACTTTTAAACAGCATTTACACTATCAATTAACAATACCCAACAGCTAAATCAACCCATAATCACATAATCACATCCCAAGAATTGGGGTTTTAGCTAGACATCATAAAAAGGTAAAAATCATTACCAAATTGTGTTTCCATCAACTGGGTAAAATTAATATCATCTTTACAAAGGTCTAAGATGAATAATCTTCAAAACCCACTAAAAATTTCTCAGAAATGGAAATCTTCAAATCTTTAAAGCTAAGGAAATATTGTCTCAATACTCAGTTCTAAGCTCTCCACTTGAAAACTGAACAAAATCAATAATAGATTCTAATTGCATAAAATTCTGATACTAAACTAAATATTCAAACATGTATTTATGGTCGCCAAAAATGTGCTACAAAGGACCATTTTGGCGCAATAGCTCGGCGATCCACCTTTTGGTCAGTTCCATCGCCTTTTTGCTTTGGCCTTCAGCAACTTCAAGTTCTGTAACTTTGGGAGATATAGCACTGTATCGCGGAATCATTCGGTGACTCGCTGACTGCTCTTTTCTATTGCCAACTTGATTTTATCCTTCAAGGCTTGGCACACTGGAACATTGGGCGAGACCATGGCCATTCGGCGACTCGCCCAACAGGTTAGGCGATCCTCAAGCCTTCTTTTCTTCGATCTTCCAGCTGCCTTGTTCCTTTTTGCTCAATAATGTCCATGCTTTGTTCCTCAATCCAAATACTTGAAATTCAAGGATTTACATCAGTTATTGGCACAAAATTTGCATTTGAGGACACTAAATCTATTAAAATAATACCCTAAATGAGTCCAAATCGTGGACTCATCAACGTACACTTGGGACATAGGATCATGAGTAATCTCAAGCTAACCCTGAAGCTGGAATATCACAAGCATACTAAAACAACTGAATAAAGAGATACTATGCGGAAGCTAAAACAAGAGATAAGTGAAGGATGGGTAATACCCAATACTGATATGAATATATATAAAACTACTAAGAGTTCAACGATACTGAACATTCACTCAAATCTAAAGCTGAATCTAATACTATGTCTGAAAAGCCTCTACTGACTAGAGTTGCTAGAACATGCCCGCAACTAACTCTAGAAAAACTAAACACTGCAATAAAAGAATGAATAGGAAAGACATGTCTATTGTCCTCGAAGTATGAGGACTCACCACTGAAGCTGCTGAATACGGATCGAGAACCAATCTATGCGTGATCTGGATGTTGAACACCTTAACCTACATCAATAAAGGATGTAGCACAAAGTATGCATCAATACTTGGAATGTGCTGATCATGCAAGATATAGATAACAGTTGAACAAGTATTAAAGCTGAACAAACACCACTCAGTAATGACATAATTTGAACAGAACATGGATACTGAAAAGTGAGCTAATTGCAATGACAAAGTACAAATCATGAATTTAACATGTTGAGACTGAATACTGAAGTATAACTGAAAGTCAAGTCTAATGCACTAGGGTGTGACTGTGGGAGCTACTATTAACCAACATAAAACCACGTGAGCTAAATGTGGAGTCTAATGTATACGCCCCATCGAGAGGACCCAATATACCTTGTTAGGGGTAAAAAGGCATGACTTGCGTGATCACTAAATCTGTTGCCCACAGAGGGGACTTATAAACCTACGAGGACACGTAGTTCTGTGACTATGAGGGTAAGCTGAACCCTAGTCTAACTTGGTGTTAAGACTACTCCCAACTGGAAATGTGTATGACACAACATAACTGAAATACTGGATAACTCAATATTCTTACATGCAAATTTGAGAATGCAACATTTTGGTACTGACAATGAAACATTTGAAACTGGAGCATGTAAATCTTTTTAACTGACCTAACAAGTGTAATTCATGAACTAAGAGAATCTACAAAACTAGGGTTCTGCATTTCATGTAAGGAACTAAGCAAAAATTTCATCAAAACATGTTAATCTGATTAAGAAAACTATAACAGTTAAATTACAACCAATATCTAAGGTTATAAAAACCCTATGTCTAAGCAAGATATAGCGAATCAAGAATTTGACTATATTTTAGGGACCTAGTGGATGAAAGGAACACACTAGTGAAATCCCACATACCTGGTGATGAAATATATGGAGTAATTCTTTGATTTTGAGGCTGGAACTGCAGAAAACCTATTGTGTGTTCTTGAGGAAGCTATCACCTCTTTCTCCTCTTTTGCTCTAAGTGTTGATGATTTTTTGGTGAATGAGGGTTCTGGATAAGTCAACTAATTTACTAGGCTTAGACTGAGTAAAACAATGTAGTTTAAGGGCCCCCAACAAATAGGAAAAATACCTAAATTACCCTAACATAAAAGCTGACGAAGGTCATCCACATAGGGACCTACAGACCTTCGTTTGACCTACCAACTGTATGTAGGGGTCTTCAGTCGAGTTTTCCCAACAGGGATTCACTAAACCAAGCATAAATTTTTACTCAGAGATGGAATTCTAGCAAACTTGGTGCCGTTGGAAGGACGATTCAATTATCTTTCATTTGATAGGTTATGGGCCACCTAAATCATTTTGTGCTAAAAGTTATGATGTTTGAAGTGGACCCAACAATTTTCCTCTAACTGGCTGTTGACCCTCACCTATGGTTTGTAGGTCCAACCATGGACCGTGCTGGTCGACCATGGGTGGGATCAGAGACTGTAAAGATTTGAGCCTTAACGGCGGAACCCTACCTACATTTTGTGGTCTCACCTACGGTCTATGGGTGGTTTCGTGGATACTGGCACCACATTTTTTTGAAATCTAGGATTTTCTTCATTTTCAGATCCGAAGTGTTACATAGAGAAACTATCAATATTACATTTCGAGGTTGTTTACCTAAAAGTTTGACCATAAGTCAAATGCCTGAACTTAATAACGTCAAAAACATAGAAACTTACATAAAAAAAAACACTACCCACTAACCATCCTTTCAGTCTCAGCAAGTCAAAAATTACTAGGGGCAATTATCAGAAATCTAAATGCTTAAAACATTGATAAATGAGGAAATACATGTAGAAGATAAATGCACTTGTCCTTTTAAGTATATATCATTGGAACAAAAGATCAATTCACAATAACAATTAACTTTAACTTAATTTTTAGGGTAAATAATATTTTTGATCCCTTAATTATGAATAATTCTTATTAAGAATATTTAAACTTCACTATAAATTTTATCATTAAAAAAATTACACTATGAACTTTTCAAGTTAAATAGATGATGAAGGAAAAGAGCGAAAAAATCAATTAAAAGATAAGGCTCACATATACATGTAGATATTTTGTTCATGTAGCAACTTTTTCTTGCAAAATAAATGAAGTTCAAGAAACCACAAGAAGCATTCTTTTCAACAATAATGTTTCCAAAAGGGGTTCTATTGGGATAGTGATTTTGTTAACAAACTGTGAGAAATAAATTACATTTATTTTTATACCGCCAAAATCTTCACTTTTTTCAAGTACTACACTTAGTCCTTTCATGATTGTGGTTTTTATATGTTTTTCTGAAGACCGCTATGTCTAAAGGAGGAATTCACATAAATCGGTGTTGTTTAATATGCACAAAGGAATATAAACTTTAAGTATGATTTTATCCGAATTCAATAGTTTTAAATCAGATTATATTAGAAGCACAATAATTAATTTCGAATGAATTAACTGAATTGAGGTTGTCCTAAAATAAAACTCATAAAATTTAAATTGTGAAATTTAAAGCCCATGTACCTAGCATTTTCCTTGTTCTTATCTTTTTTAGACTTTCTTTGTTGTCTTCATTATAGGAATCTCACCTTAATTTTATGAGTTTGACTTTAGGACTACCTCAATTCATTTAATTTAGTCTATTCAAAAGAATGATTTGTGCGTTTAATAGAACCTGATAAAAAATTATTGAATTCGGATAAAATAATACTAACAAATAAATGTCCTTTCCTACAAATAAAATTTATAGTTTGTACAGATAAATAGTTTACTCCTTCATGTATAGATGTATTCCCAATGAAACATTGTCATGACCCGATAGCACCCCCTAGTCTTAACACAACGTACTCGACCCCGAAGGGGTCTTATACAAGCCTCATAGTATTCATTATCGCATAGGTAATATAAATAGTACGGAATTAAAAAAATTCATTTAAAACCATACGATTCAAAACATTCATTTAACAATCTTTCAAAAGACACAGCGGAAGTCTAAGTCTCACATGGACATCTTAGACACAATCTCAAGACAGAAGTAGGGACATGGCCCTTTACATTCGAAAACTACTAAATGTCTATTATGAAGAAAGGAAAGAAACTTCAAAAAGACACTAGTCCTCGATCTATGAGGACGTACCACTCAAGCCTTGGAGGAATAACAATCCAAGCCCTTCAATCTAGCTAGAAGCAATCACTAGCCGGAACCTACACTTGTAGTAAAATAAGACAAATATGGGTTAGCACACAAAATTGTACTAAGTATTATGACCGTGCAAAAACATGCTTTAAAAGGGACACTTTTCATTGGAAGTCATGCATATGCCAATTCTTGAGAAAACCTTTATGAACATAAATAAAAGAGGCATAATATACAACCACATCATCATACAAGTAATTCCATCACATTAAGCCTTTACCTTAAGTAACCGCAATGACATACCTTTTGCAATATGTGAATAGCATCCCATACCACTATCCACACTTAAGTGCCACATTAAAAATATTAAAAGTGAACCTACATTCATCCTTTCACATTATTCATACATAAGAGATATGACATTTCATGAGACATGACAAGGAGATAACTCATAATACAATCCTAGTATAGCATGCTTTGTTACAATTAAGCATATAAGAGTCCACATTTTCATTAGCTTCATTTAGAGGACTTTCATTCATTAGTCATTAAGACTTAGAGAAATTACTATAGCCCTCTTGAAGTCTACTCGTGCCATGTATGGATAGCATCCCATACTACTACCCACACTTCATAGAACTTATCAAGAATCTATAATGCACATCTCACATGATGGGAATAGGAGTTTAACTGACATAGACCATGAGAGCTAAGTCATGGAATCCGATGTCATATGACTTCACACCGAAGAAAGGTGTTCTACTTGCCTAAGGTAGTACTAGGTGATATCTTAGTTTTGGCATGAAAACCACTTGCTAATATATATCCAATGTTGGCACATAGTTATGGGATAGGAAGATGTTCATTGGAACCCTAGCCTAACATTGGGAGAGTTTCCATCTTACCATATCCACTCGGTGTTTAGCCTCCAGTCCCATAGAGTAGTTCATTCACATTAACATCATTGCACTTGAGATGACTACCAACACTCAATCTACCGACCCCAAAGTACATTACACAAGAAAGGGCCACCATCACTTGGTCTACCGATTCAAGGTACATTAAGGGTAGCTCATTGACTTTCCAAGAAGGGTGCCATCATCATTGGGTCTACCGATACAAGGGTCATCATCTCATACATGAAAGGGCAACCATCATTTGGGTCTACCAATTCAAGGTTTATCATTCATTCAAGAAGAGGGTGCCTAAGCCTACCTATTCAAGATACTTCATTCATGATCACATTCATCAATATACGAAAATGATGCCTTAAGCCTACCAATTCAACATATACAATACATAGGAGAAAACCCTTCACATTCGATCATTCATCATTCATGAGTGTCAATTAAGAATATACTATCAACAATAACACAATTACATTCTATCATTGAAATCACATGGATATCCTTCACATAATAACCATACATAGTAATTAAACACCTCCACCTTTCAAGTGGATCAACATCTCTAGCACAATTCTACTTCAACATATAATTAGGTCAAACCTTCCCTTCAAGGCCATGAATCTCAAATCATCAACACACCAACAATTTACCACGATTAAGGCATAGATAATGATACAATTCAATAACCCAAAGCAATTTAGCCATATGACAATCATAAGCTTTCATAATCAACAAACTCATTTCATAAAGTCACAATTTAGGAATTGAGAGAAATCATTGGTTCATAGAATATTTTCATCATAAATCATCAATTAAACACCAATACAATCATAATATAACATTAGTAATCATTTGAAATTGTTTGAGTAAAGAACCCATGAGATTGAGTAAAACCCTAGGTTTTTCATGAACTTGAAATCTTTGAAAACTTCTTTGAAATTAACTCTAGGGTGAAAGATAACCTTAGAGGAAGGATCACCATACCTTTACTAAGATTCCCCATGAAATTTGATGAAGAAACGCCTTGAATCCAAAACCCTAGCTCCCACTTCTTCTTCTTCTTCTTCTTCTTTGGGAACTTCTAGATAGAGTAATATTTGAAAGGAGGTGGGTTTCTTTTTTATTCTATTTGGAGTGACTTTAATGAGAGAATTCAAGTCGAAAAAGGTCTTAAAAGGTTTATATAGTTTCTAGGAAAGGAATAGACTAATGTGGACTCAACTTTGGAAAAGAACTAGGACCCACAAAGTTACAACTTAAAAATTCTTCCCCTTGCCCGTCTAAGCTCGCCCTTTCGATACTTAGGCTCGCCAAGTGCACTAGGCGACTATCCAAGTGCACCCTTGGCTCACCCAAGTTTCCAGTGAGCTCACTAAATGGGCAGTCCATTAGGCGATTGGAGGGGTCCAATGGGCGACACGCCAACCATCTTGGCAAGCGATGACCTAGCTCGCCCTTTGGTCCAGCACCTAAGCCAACAAGTCAGTCCACTAGGCGAGCACAAGATCCCAAGGGTGACTCGCCCAGCCCCTTGGGCGATCAACCAGCCCCTTCGCCAAAAGGTCTACCAAAGAACAAGGCTTCTTTCACCTTATCTTTCTAGTCTAGGTCCTTGCTTTCACCCTAGGCTTCTACCTTGTTCCATTTAAGTTCTAAAACAGCCTACACATCAACCTAAAGTCACACTAACCCAAACGTTAAGGTTCAAGTTCAACCTATCATTTTCCAAGTCGTTACATTATCCCCCACTTAGGAACATTCGTCCTCAAATGACACTTAAAACACATTAAGGGAAAACAACTCAAGACTAGCAGTCCAATAATCATGACACATCAATATAAATGCATAATCAGGAGGAAACATCAACTCCACATCAATAAGTTCAATGCAACACAAGCAAGTAGGAACTACATCTACAAACTCATTATGCACCAAAACAACAACACTTCTTATTATGTTGGAGGAACTTCCTTCTCCAACTCACATCATCCTCATCATAACATCATTAAGCTCATTATGCAATTACTATCAAAAGCATATTTAGGCATGTTCAACATTTAACCTCATGAAGCATATAGACAACTCATATCAAATAGAATCTCAACATGAGAAACATAAATCATGAAAACTCATTTTTTTTCTCATATAAACAAGAGTTCAACTAGAACATGCATAATATAAGGAGACAATGGAAACTCATTTTCACACACGACTCCAAAACATGGAACAAGCTACTAGGAACTCATGGTCTCAAGCTTGAATAAGAATAGAAAGAAAGAGATAACGATCAACACTCTCAACAACCTTACTATTCAACATAATATCCCCCACTTAGGAGAAAACCCATCTAAGGCTAACATATACTAAACAACATAAGAACCTCATCACAACAAAAAGGAACTATAACTTACCGGTACCTTCATCCGGATTAGCTCATTTGCCCTCATTGGCTTGAAGTGCATAGAAATGGTTCTTCTTTGGAGCTAGGATGTTGTCCAACATACGAAGCTTGTTTGGCCTCCCTTCCTCTAGCCTGAAGAGTAGGAAAATTTCTCATTTGGTGATCATGCTTTCCACAACCATAGCACCCACTAGTATAGTCTAGGCACTTCCCATGATTCCTCTTTCCACAAGTGGTACAAAGAGGTTTAGAAAATGGAGGTCCGCCACCTTTCTCCTCATTAACCTTAGGAGCACTAGAAAAATCTTGGTTAGGAGCTCTCTTCTTGAAACTAGGTTGACCTTTCTCATCGGACCTACCCCTCTTCAACTCTCGACTCTTTTTCTTAAGTTTGGATTCCTCAATAGATTGGGCATAAACCATGATCCTAGAAATTTTTATATAATCATGGAGCATCGCCGTACGACACTCTTCCTCAACTAGGTCGGAAACTCCCATAGCAAAATGACTCATCTCATCCCTAGGGTCTGACACCAAAAATGCAGCATACTTAGACAATTGGGTAAACCTCAAGGAGTACTCTTGCACATTCATGTTACCTTGCCTAAGATTGATTAACTCCTCCATCTTAACCTCTTTTTTCTCACGGCTGAAAAACCTACCAAGGAATGCTTCCTTAAACAACTGCCATTCAATGGGACCCGCTCCAACCGACTTATTGGCCTTCCATTGAGTGAACCAAATTTGGGCCACATCCTTCAATTGATAGGCGGAAAGTTCCACTTTCTCAATAGAAGTCACCCCCATAGCATTGACTACCTTATACACCTCATCTAAAAACTCTTGGGGATCCGCTCCCACCTTAGATCCAAAAAACAACGGAGGATTCATCCTGATAAAGTCTCTCTACCTAGAAGCCATAGTACTCACATTGGGGTTCACATTAGCCTCAATACCCCTAGTAGATTGAACCGTCATGGCTTGAACTTGAGTAGTAACGGCTTGAGCCGTCATCAAAAAAGCCGACCTAACTTTCTCATTGGTCATAGCCAGGGGATCCACCGGAACTTGATTTCCTTGATTGCCTAGAGGAACTTGGTCACCTTAAGGACCTTGGGGAGGAACTCTCTCATTCACAATCTCCTCTTCCACCCTTCATGGGTTAGCCCTTGTATTCATATCGTATAAACACAAGAGAAGGATTGGGAAAATGACATCTATAAACCTAAACTCTAAGGCATGACTTCAAGAATATGAAAGAAGTGTAAATTTCAAACATCATATAGCCTCTCGCTCATAGATGTGTCACGACTCACACCGATGAACAAGACTCTACTAGACGTAGCTTGTGACACAACAACCCTAAAGACTATTCCCAAAACCTTGTGCTCTGATACCATGGTTGTCACGAACCAAGAGCATCCCCTAGTCGTAATACGGCGTACTTGACCCCAAAGGGGTCTTATACACCTCATAGCATTCATTCATCGTATAGGTAATAGAAATAGTACATAATTAAAACTTTTCATTTAAAACCATACGATTCAAACCATTCATCTAACAATCTTTCAAAAGATACAACGGAAGTCTAAGTCTCAGATGGCCATCTTAGACACAATCTCAAGACATAAGTAGGGATACTGCCCTTTACAATCTGAAACTACTAAATGTCTATTACATAAAGAAAGGAAAGAAACTTCAAAAAGACACTTGTCCTTGATCTATGAGGACGTACCACTCTAGCCTTGGAGGAATAGCAATCCAAGAACTTCAATCTAGCTAGAAGCAATAACTTTCCGGAACCAACACTTGTAGTAAAATAAGAGAAATATGGGTTAGCACACAAAAATTTACTAAGTATGATGACCATGCAAAAACATGCTTTAAAAGGGACACTTTTCTTTGGAAGTCATGCATATGCCAATTCTTGAGAAAACCTTTATGAACATAAATAAAAGAGGCATAAGATACAACCACATCATCATACAAGCCATTCCATCGCATTAAGCCTTCACCTTAAGTAAACCCAATGCCATACCTTATGCAATGTATGAATAGCGTCCCATACCACTATTCACACTAAAGTACCACATTAAAAATACCAAAAGGTAACCTACATTCATCCTTTCACATTATTGATACATAAGATATATGACATTTCACAAGACATGAAAAGGAGATAACTCATAATACAATCCGAGTATAGCATGCTTTGTTACAATTAAGCATATAAGAGTCCACATTTTCATTAGCTTCATTTAGAGGACTTTCATTCATTAGTCATTAAGACTTAGAGAACTCACTAAAGCCCTCTTGAAGCCTACTCATGCCATGTATGGATATAGGCATTTAACCGACATAGACTACCCACACTTTATAGATTTTCTCAAGAAACTATAATGCACATCTCACATGATGGATATAGGCATTTAACCGACATAGACCATGAGAGCTAAGTCATGGAATCCGGTGAAATATGAACCCACATCGAAGAAAGGTGTTTAACTTGACTAAAGTAGAAATAGGTGATATCTTAGCTTTGGTAAGAAAACCACTTGCTAATAGGTATCCTATGTGGCCACATAGTTATGGGATAAGAAGATGTTCATTGGAACCCTAGCCTAACATTGGGAGAGTTTCCATCTTACCATATCCACTCGGTGCTTAACCTCCATTCACATAGAGTAGTTCATTCACATTAACATCATTGTACTTGAAAGGGCTACCAACACTAGGTCTACCGACCCCATAGTACTTTACACAAGAAAGGGTCACCATCACTAACTCTACCGATTCAAGGTACATTAAGGGTAGCTCATTCACTTTCCAAGAAAGGTGCCATCATCATTGGGTCTACCGATACAAGGGTCATCATCTCACATATGAAAGGGCAACCATCATTTGGGTCTACCGATTCAAGGTTTATCATTCATTCAAGAAGAGGTTGCCTAAGCCTACCAATTCAAGATACTTCATTCATGATCACATTCATCAATATAAGAAAATGATTCCTTAAGCCTATCAATTCAACATATACAATACATAGGATAAAACCCTTCATATTCCATCATTCATCATTCATGAGTGTCAATTGAGAGTATACTATCAACAATAACACAATTACATTCTATACATGATCAACATTCTATCATTAAAATCACATGTATATCCTTCACATAATAACCATACATAGTAGTTAAACACCTCCACCTTTCAAGTGGATCAACATCTCTAGCACAATTCTACTTTAACATATAATTAGGTCAAACCTAGCCTTCAAGGCCATGACTCTCAAATCAGCAACACACCAACAGTTTACCATTTTTAAGGCATAGATAATGATACAATTCAATAACCCAAAGCATTTTAGCCATATTACAATTATAAGTTTTCCTAATCAACAAACCCACTTCATAAAGGCACAATTTAGGAATTGAGAGAAATCATAGGTTCATAGATTATTTTCATCATAAATCATCAATTAAACACCAATACAATCATTATATAACATTAATAACCATTTGAAATCTTTTGAGGAAAGAACCCATGTGATTGAGTAAAACCCTAAGTTTTTCATGAACGTGAAAACGTTGAAAACTTCTTTGAAATTGACTCTAGGGTGAAATCTAACCCTAGATGAAGGATCAACATACCTTTACTAAGATTCCCGAAGAAATTTGATGAAGAAACGCCTTGAATCCAAAAACCTAGCTCCCACTTCTTCTTCTTCTTCTTTGGGAACTTTTAGAGAGAGAAATATTTGAGAGGAGGTGGGTTTTTTTTTATTCTATTTGGAATGAATTTAATGAGATAATTCAAGTCTAAAAAGGTCTTAAAAGTGTTATATAGTTTCTAGGAAAGAATAGACTAATAGACTAATGCGGACTGATCTTTGGAAAAGAACTAGGACCCACAAAGTTACAACTTCAAAATTCTTCCCCTTGCCCGTCTAAGCTCACCCTTTGTACACTTAGGCTCACCAAGTGCACTAGAAAACTCTCCAAGTGCACCCTTAGCTCGCCCAGGTTTCCAGTGAGCTCACTAAATGGGCAGTCCATTAGGCGATTGGCGAGGGCCAATGGGCGACATGCCAACCTTCTTGGCGAGCAATGACCTAGCTCGTCCTTTGGTCCAGAACCTAGGACAAAAATTCAGTCCAATAGGCGAGAACAAGAGCCCAAGGGTGACTCGCCCAACCCTTATGGCGATCAAACAGCCTCTTCGCCAAAAGGTCTACCAAAGAACAAGGCTCCTTTCACACTATCTTGCTAGTCTAGGTCCTTTCTTGCACCCTAGGCTTCTACCTTGCTCCATTTAAGTTTTAAAACATCCTACACTTGAACCTAAAGTCACAGTAACCCAAACGTTAAGGCTCTAGTTCAACCTATCATTTTCCAAGTCGTTACAAACATAGATGGTCAGGAGAAGAAAAAGGAGTAAGTGTTCTAATTGAAGGTGAGAAAGATGTTGGCGGTAAAAAATAAAAAATTTCTTCTTTCCCATTGATTGTTAAGGAAATCATTGTCTCATTGAAACCCCTTTAACCCTACAAACTATAGCTGAAAAGAAACCTACTTGTGGGTTTCTTCAATTTTGTTTATTTGGCAAGGAGATGTTGTTATTTGTCACAAATACTGACATGTCTAAGATAATGTAAGTATTCTCTTATATTTAATTATTTTCACTATGTTCCTTCATCATCACTTTACCACGACCATATGTGTCACGACCCAGACCGTCGTGAATGGCACTCGCAATAAATTACTTGATGCGACAACTATCAACTAACCAAACACACCATTTATTAAATAAGTTCATCAGATATAAAGTAGTAAAAAAGTTTAGACAACTATATAATTTAATACCCATACACTCAACTCCATAATAAAGAACAATTGCACAGAAATAAACACCGCTAAAAATTGTATGTCGTTGTACCAAAACTCTAATGTTATCAATAATGGGGATGCAACCCTTAGACTAAAAACATAAGTCTAAATGTCTCTGCCTGAAAAATTGCAAGAGAAATGTAACACCCCAGAAATTCTATGACTTAAGTTACAGCCTCACCTTATGAATAATGACTTTAAAATAGTTAAAATGATGTTTCTAAACTTAAATTAATTCAATTGAATTATTTTGGAAGAGTATATGTCTAAACGTCAAGAAACGACCAAGACGTCCGGAAACTAGAAAAGAATGTGTCCTAGCGTGTCCTTAGGTTTTGGGCAGGTTTAGGAGTGTCGTATGATGGTTTAATCTTGTAAAAAGGTTTAAATTAGGTAAATATATGTTTATAGGGTCAAAAAGTTTGAATACGACCCCCCGGGGCCACCCTAAGGGGACCCGAGGAGGACCCTAACCTTGGCCAAGCAAGTTGTCAAGGCAGCTTGCAGATTGCACTTGGAGGGAATAGCTGCGCGTCGCGCACTTGCTCTGCTCCCCCAAGGAGAAAAAATCAAGTTTGCGATGCGGTCATGTCGTGGACTCTACTGTCTAGAAATTTAATTCCAAATATCTTCAGGGAACAGCCCCGTGTCGCAGACTTGTACCATGACGAAAATTCAGAAATTCAGAAATCAACTTTTATTCATTAAAGAGTCCAACTAAGTGAGGGGTATTTTAGGTACTTTAGAGGACATGTATATAATTATTTTTAAGTCAATTTACCTCATTTTTATCACTCAAACAGAAAACCTCAAAGATCTAAACCTAAAGTTCCTCCTTCTCTCTACTCTCTCTCTCTTCCCAAGAACTCCATTGAAGGAGGTTGGACCTTCAAGAAGAATACCAACTCTCCAAGGTTTCAACTCGGATTTTTGTGGTTAATTCATAAATAAGGTATGGTTTCTTATCACTCTTGGGATTCCTTTCCCCAAGAGGTCCCTTCAAGATGAATTTCAAAATATCCAATTTCTAGGTTTCAATCCAAAAAAGGTGGATCTTCTTTCTAAAGTGAAATTGATGTTATAAACTGACTTTGATTGATGTTATATGAACAATTATGGATGAACTTATGTTGTATTGATGGTTTCTTGAAGAATTCCCCATGAGACCCATGTTTCTCCTTTTCCAAATTCTAACCCTAGTTTGTGTTGGATATTAATTGAAGGCTATGAATTGAATGTGATGTTATGTAATTCATGTTTGTATGATGAGTCTACCCTAGGTTATGTATAATTAGGGTTGAGTCTTTCAATGAAGCCTTGAAGGCTATGAAGGGAATATGTCAATTGATTACATTGATGTTGATTATGTCATTACTTCATGAATTACCTTGTATTATGTATTGATTATGAATTGCTTGGTAATTGAAGTATGAATGTCCCATGAAGGGCAAGAAGGTATGAAGGTTGGTTTTTCTTTGAACTCAAGTATGAAAGGTAAATTACTTAGATTGTAATGATACTATATCTAATGTGTTGTTGTGGTGTTGATGACCTAGTTTCCTCATCCTTAACCCTCTACACTTGAATTTTCTATGAAGTATGTATGTATGTTATGGTATGATTGTTATATGATTGAAAGGTAGTTCTCATGATTATGATGTAATGTAAAGTGAAAGGCTTACTCACTTGCTAAGTGTTTCTAAAAGTAAAAAGATTCTTACTCACTTATGAACACATATGAGCTATTATGGTATGATGTTTACATAAGAGTCTAGTAAAGGCTAATGTGAACTTATGTGATGACTAAAGGTGATTACTAAAGGGAATTAGATGCTTAGCACCGAAAAGGCATGTAAATGAGATGGGGGGTCTCACGTTTAGTAAGTCCGGCTCCCCACATGGGTTTCCTCACGTTTAGCAAGTCCGGATTACCCACGGTATGTGTTGTCTCATCAGATGGAAACCTCCACGTTTAGTAAGTTAGGGTTTCTAGAAGCAATCTCATTGACCCTTAACTGTGTGCCCACATAGGACTTTAGCTTAGTGGATCCACCTAGATAGCTATGTACGAATGGTTACACCTTAGGCAAGTGTTAACCCTCTCTTTTCGGTGTGGGAGTAGAACACTGGATTACATGTAGCTCTCATGGTCTATGTCGGTTATTGAAATATTTCCCTAATGTATAAGTAAATGAAGGTATGAACTCTTACTAGGGCTTTCTTAAGGGTTTCTACATAGTGTAAGGGAGGGTATGGGACTTCTCTTGCACATTGCACTAGTAGGATCCTAAGAGATGGTTGTAGTAGTATTCTCTTATGATTATGACGGTTATGACTTATGTATGTTAAAGCTATGTTATGTATGATCGTTATGAATATGGTAAGTTATGATGATATATGATCTTATGAATGTATGCATGAAGTAGGTTGCTTAATGTGATACTTGGTTTTGAATAGGGTTATGGGGTTCTATTCTTGGCATTGCACTAGTATTGCTTGGGTTGTCTACATGTTGGGATGATACTATGTTGGTTTGGACTATGATGCTTATTTTGTGTGCATATTGGATTTACTTGGTAAAAAGCATGTTTTGACTAAATGTCCTTTTATGCATGTTTCAATGGTTTTTATGCATAGTAGCTATACTTAGTACATGTGTTGTACTAACCCATATTTTCTCCCTTTTTCCCCAACATTTAGGTTCGGGCCATTGAGGGTTCAAGCTTACTTCTCAAGACACTTGGAGTTGCTTCCCCAAGTTGGTGAGTCCTCAAATCCGAGGACAAGACCATATGATCTAGCTTCTATGATTAGTTCTTAGCTTATGTTGAAAGACATTGTTGTACTTTCCTATTTCAAGACTTCTTATTGATGTAAGGGCTAAGTCCCATTTTCGATACTTCTATATCTAGATGGTACATTGCGACGAAGTTAGATTCTATTTTTCATATATGAAGTGAAGTTGAACTTCCAAAGTAAAAGTTTTAAATTTTCCGTGATTTTATTCTATGATACATGTTATGATGAATGCTAAGGGCTTGTATAAGACCTCTTCGAGGTCGAATATGCCGATAACGACTAGGGGTGTTCCCGGGTCGTTACAAACTTGGTATCAAAGCATAAGGTTGAGAATAATGTAGGATTCATGTCACAAGATACCACGTCAAGTAGAGTCTTGTTCATGGGAGTGAAGCGCGCCACACTTATGAATGGGAAGCTACGAGATGCTTAGGAACTTTCACTCTTTTGTTATTCCATAGTCGTGCCTACGAGTCTTAACTCTATTTAGTCCCTTTTCTTCTAATCCTTCTCTTGTGCTTATAGGCAATAAATACAAGAAGGAACAATGCAAGGAGGACTGGTGAGTAGAATGTGAATGAGGTGGTTCCCCCTCAAGCTCCTCAAAACCCTCAAGTTCCTATTGAAGAAGGGGCTATGTCTAATGTTGAGATAAGATCGGCTATTCATAATTTGACTCAAGTGTTTGCCACTAAAGTTGCTAGGGATGCTAGAGTGCAAGTGAACCCCAATGCTAGCACTACCGCTTCTAGGATAAGGCATTTCACAAGGATGAATCCCCCTACTTTCTTTGGCTCCAAAGTGGAAGAGGGTCCACAAGGGTTTATTGATGAAGTGTTTAAGGTTCTAGAGCCTATGGGTGTGTCTTCTCAAGAAAAGGCGGAGTTAGCCGCCTATCAACTCAAAGATGTGGCACAAGTATGGCATGAACAATGGAAGGAGGGGAGGCCTATTAGAGAGGGTCCAATAATTTGGGCTACATTCAAGACGGCTTTTCTTGATAGGTTTTTCCCCTTGGAACTAAGGGAGAGGAAAATGCAAAAATTCATCAACCTTCGTCAAGGGGGTGTGAGTGTGAAGGAGTATGGACTCAAATTCACTCAATTGTCCAAGCCAAGCATGCTCCTACTTTGGTGTAAAACTCTAGAGCTACAATGAACAAATTTGTTATGGGGGTATCCGATCTTATGGTGAATGAATGTACTTCGTCTATGCTAATCCCAAGCATGGACATTTCTCGTCATATGGTTCATGCCGATCAAATTGAGGAGAAAAAGGTTAAGCAAGTTGGTAGAGAGTTGAAGAGGTCAAGGGCCAATGATGGAAATTCTTCTAAGGTTAGGTTTGAAATCCAAGATAAGCCAAAGTTGAAAAAGAGGTTTTCCAGCCAAGGTCCTCCTAACACTCCAAGGGTCAACAAAGGTAAAGTATCTACCCTAAAGCCTCAAGAAGCAAGAGGTGGTGGTCCTTATGTTGAGAGGCCTATTTGTACAAAGTGTGGTCGAAAACATGAAGGCAAGTGCCTAGTTGGCACGGGTAATTTCTATGGTTGTAGTAAGAGCGGCCACATGAGGAGGGACTGCCCTATGCTAAAGGCTCAAGGAAGGGAAAATGCTCAAGCACAAGCAAGTGGCCCAAATCCTGATGTTCCTAAGAAGAATCGCTTTTATGCTCTCCAATCCCGAGGTTATCAAGAGAGCTCTCCGGATGTTGTGACCGGTACGCTACAAGTATTTTCAATTAATGTTTATGCATTGTTGGATCCCGGTGCCACTTTGTCTTTTGTAAACCCTTTAGTGGCTATGAAATTTGATATGCTTCCCGATGTCTTAGATGAACCCTTTTTGGTTTCTACCCCAGTGGGTGATTCCATAGTTGCTAAAAGTGTTTATAGGGGTTGTCCCCTATCTTTGCCCAATAGAGTCACTTTGGTTGATTTGGTGGAACTTGATATGTTAGACTTTTATGTTATATTGGGGATGGATTGGATTCATGCTTGTTTTGTGTCCATAGATTATAGGACCCGAATTGTGAAGTTTCAATTTCCTAATGAACCCATTTTAGAATGGGAGGGAGGAAATTATGTTCCTAGAGGAAGGATCATTTCATGTCTAAAAGCTTGTAAATTGATTTCTAAGGGTTGTCTCTATCATATTGTGAGGGTCAGGGATCTTGAGTCCGAGATTCCTCCTTTGGAGTCAGTCCCCGTAGTGAAGGATTTTCCAGAAATCTTTCCCGATGACTTGTTTGGGATTCCTCCCGAACGGGAAATAGATTTCGGCATAGATTTATTGCCAGATACACAACCCATTTCAATCCCTCCTTACCGGATGGCCCTCGCCGAGTTGAAGGAATTAAAATCTCAACCCAAAGATTTATTGGATAAGGGTTTCATCCAACCTAATATATCTCCTTGGGGTGCACCGGTGTTATTTGTGAAGAAGAAGGATGGATCTCTTCGTATGTGTATTGATTACTGACAATTAAATAAGATGACCATTAAGAACAAGTATCCACTCCCTAGGATTGATGACTTATTTGATCAACTTCAAGGAGCGAGTTACTTTTCAAAAATTGATTTAAGGTCGGGTTATCACCAACTTAGGGTGAGAGGTGTTGATGTTCCGAAAACAACCTTCCGAACAAGATATGGTCATTTTGAGTTCTTAGTGATGTTCTTTCGTCTTACAAATGCCCCGGCGGCTTTCATGGACCTTATGAATCATGTGTTTAGGAATTATTGAGACTCATTTGTCATTCTCTTTATTGATGACATCTTGATATACTCTAATAGTGAGGATGATCACATGAAACATTTGAGGATAGTGTTGCAAGTCCTCAAAGATCACCAACTCTATGCTAAGTTTAGCAAGTGCGAGTTTAGGCTAAGATCGGTTGCTTTCCTTGGTCACATTGTTTCTAGTGAGGGTATAGAAGTTGATCCAAAGAAAACCGATGCGGTTAAAAGTTGGCCTAGACCTTTGAGTCCTTCCGACATCCGAAGTTTTTTGGGTTTGGCCGGTTACTATCGGAGGTTTGTTGAGGGATTTTCATCTATTGCATCTCCATTAAAGGCCTTAACTCAAAAGAAGTCCAAGTTCAAATGGTCGGAATCTTGTGAAAAGAGCTTCCAATTGTTGAAACATAAGCTCACCTCTGCTACGGTTCTGACCTTATCGGAGGGCACTGAAGGGTTTGTAGTATATTGTGACGCTTCCCGAGTAGGTTGGGTTGTGTCCTCATTCAGCATGGTAAGGTTATAGCTTATGCCTAGAGACAACTCAAGGTGCATGAGAAGAATTATCCAACTCATGACCTTGAGCTAGCAGCTGTTGTCTTTGCCTTAAAGATTTGGAGACACTATCTCTATGGGGTACATGTGGATGTGTTTACTGACCAAAATAGTCTTCAATATGTTTTTAGCCAAAAAGAATTGAATTTTCGACAAAGGAGGTGGTTGGAACTCTTGAAAGATTATGATATGAGTGTCCTTTACCACCCCTGAAAAGCAAATGTGGTCGTTGATGCTTTGAGTCGTGTATCTATGGGTAGTGTGTCACAAGTGGAAGAAAAGAAAAGAGAATTAGCCCGTGATGTACATAGGCTAGCCCGGTTGGGTGTCCGACTTGAAGATTCCCGAAAAAAAGGTATCATGGTCCGTCATAATTCCGAATCATCGGTGGTTGTTGACGTGAAGTCTAAGCAACATCTTGACCCTATGTTGATGGAACTAAAAGAGTCGGTTCTCAACAAAGCAATAGAAACTTTCTCTCAAGGAGAAGATGGGGTGCTTAGGCACCAAGGGAGGTTATGTGTGCCGGATATGGATGGCCTAAGAAAGACAATCTTAGAGGAGGCCCATGGGTCCCGATACTCCATCCATCCTAGAGCCACCAAAATGTATCGTGACTTAGGTGAGATTTATTGGTGGAACGGAATGAAAAGAGACATAGCAAATTTTGTTGCTAGGTGCTCAAATTGCCAACAAGTTAAAGCCGAGCACCAAGGACCGGGAGGTCAAACTCAATATATTGATATCCCCACTTGGAAGTGGGAAGAAATCAATATGGACTTCGTGGTAGGTTTGCCTCGAACCCGTAGTCAACATGACTCCATTTGGGTCATTGTGGATAGGTTGACTAAATCAGCCCATTTCCTTCCCGTCAAGGTTTCTTATTCGGTGAAAGATTATGCTAAGTTGTACATTAAAGAGATTGTGAAGTTGCATGGGGCCCCATTGTCGATTATTTCGGATAGAGTTGCCCAATTTACTTCCCATTTTTGGAGGTCTTTCCAAAGTGGGCTTGGTACTCAAATGAAACTTAGTACCGCATTTCACCCTCAAATGGGTGGTCAAGCGGAACGCACCATCCAAACCCTAGAGGACATGTTGAGGGTGTGTGTCATTGACTTTAAAGGTAATTGGGATGACCACCTACCTTTGATAGAATTTTCCTACATTAATAGCTACCACTCGAGTATTGCTATGGCACCCTTTGAAGCACTTTATGGTAGAAGGTGTCGATCTCCAGTTGGGTGGTTTGAAGTGGGTGAATTTGCTCTTCTTGGTCCCGAGGTAGTCTATGAGGCTACGGAGAAAGTTCGACTTATAAGGGATAGGTTGAAAACGGCTCTTAGTCGGCAAAACTCTTATGCCGATAATAGAAAGAGGGATCTTGAATTTGAAGTAGGTGATTGGGTCTACTTGAAGATCTCACCCATGAAAGGGGTGATGAGGTTTGGTAAGAAGGGAAAACTTAGCCCCCGGTATGTTGGGCCTTATGAGATCTTGAAGTGTGTCGGAAAGGTTGCTTATGAGTTGAAATTGCCCACCGAATTGGCCCCGGTTCACCCGGTGTTCCATATTTCTATGTTTAAGAAGTGTATAGGTGACCCGGTGTCCATTCTCCCTCTAGAAGGTTTAGGGGTGAATGAGAACCTTTCTTATGAAGAGGTTTCGGTCGAAATCTTAGATCGTCAAGTTAAGAAGTTGAGGAATAAAGAGGTTGCCTCCGTAAAAGTCCTATGGAGAAACCACCTAGTTGAGGGTGCAACATGGGAGGCCAAGGCCGACATGAAGTCCCGCTACCCTCATATTTTTCCTCCTACTCCTAGCCATAGTTGAGGTTAATAGTCTCTCTTGAGTTTGGTATAAATTGAAAATCATGTGTGTTGATGATTATGACATGATTTCCTTGTATGTGCATATTTTTGTGAAAATTCATGCTTAAGTTGTATGTTGAATTTTCATGAATTTTTTTTCTCATGGTTGAAATTGCACCCATAGATGTTGTGTGATGTTGTCTTCATGAGAGTTGTAATGAGCATGCTTGATGTTGTCTTGTTAAAGAAATGTCTTGTTAATTGGTTAGTATATATGTTGATGCTCATTGATTATGGAGAGGGTAGTTCCTCCTATACTTATGTGAAGTAAAGAGTTTTGAGCATAGTGATGTTGTGGATTCAATTCCTATATGATATGATGATATGATGTTGTTGATGTGACTGGTTGTTGTGTTGCTAGTTTGAGTCATTGTCTCCCTAGAAAGAAGTCCAAGTGACATTCCGGGACGAATGTTCCTAAAGGGGGGATATTGTAACACCCCGGAAATTCTATGACTTAAGTTAGAGCCTCACCTTATGAATAATGACTTAAAAACAGTTAAAATGATGTTTCTAAACCTAAATTAATGCAATTGACTTAGTTGGGAAGAGTAAAATTCTAAACGTCAAGAAACGACCAAGACGTCCGGAAACTAGAGAAGAATGTGTTCTAGAGTGTCCTTAGGTTTTGGGCAGGTTTGGGAGTGTCGTATGATGGTCAAATCTTGTAAAAAGGTTTAAATTACGTAAATATATGTTTATAGGGTCAAAACATTCGAATACGACCCCCCGGGGCCACCCTAAGGGACCCCGAGGAGGACCCTAACCTTGACCAAGCAAGCTGCCAAGGCAGCTTGCAGATTGCACTTGGAGGGAATAGATGCGCGTCACGCACTTGCTCCCCCAAGGAGAAAAATCCAATTTGTGACCCGGTCGTGTCGCGAACTCTACTGTCTCGAAATTTAATTCCAAATATCTTCAGGAAATAGCCCCGCGTCGCGGACTTATGCCGCGATGAAAATTCAGAAATTCAGAAATCAAATTTTATTTCATTAAAAAGTCCAACTAAGTGAGGGGTATTTTAGGTACTTTAGGGGACGTGTATATAATGATTTTCAAGTCAATTTACCTCACTTTTATCACTCAAACAGAAAACCCCAAAGATCTAAACCTAAAGTTCCTGCTTCTCTCTACTCTCTCTCTCTTCCCAAGAACACCATTGAAGGAGATTGGAGCTTCAAGAAGAAGACAAACTCTCCAAGGTTTCAACTCGGATTTTCGTGGTTAATTCGTCAATAAGGTATGGTTGCTTATCACTCTTGGGATTCCTTTCCCCAAGAGGCCCCTTCAAGATGAATTTCAAAATCTCCAATTTCTAGGTTTCAATCCAAAAACGTGGGTCTTCTTTCTAAAGTGAAATTGATGTTATAAACTGACTTTGATTGATGTTATATGAACAATTATGGATGAATTTATGTTTTATTGATGGTTTCATGAAGAATTCCCCATGAGACCCATGTTTCTCATTCTTTACCAAATGCTAACCCTAGTTTGTGTTGGATATTAATTGAAGGCTATGAATTGAATGTGATGTTATGTAATTCATGTTTGTATGATGATTCTACCCTAGGTTATGTATAATTAGGGTTGAGTCTTTGAATGAAGCCTTGAAGGCTATGAAGGGAATATGTCAATTGATTACATTGATGTTGATTATGTCACTACTTCATGAATTACCTTGTATTATGTATTGGTTATGAATTGCTTGGTAATTGAAGTATGAATGTCCCATGAAGGGCAAGAAGGTATGAGGTTGGTTTTTCTTTGAACTCAAGTATGAAAGGTAAATTACTTAGATTGTAATGATACTATATCTAATGTATTGTTGTGGTGTTGATGACCTAGTTTCCTCATCCTTAACCCTCTACACTTGAATTTTCTATGAAGTACATATGTATGTTATGGTATGATTGTTATATGATTGAAAGGTAGTTCTCATGATTATAATGTAATGTAAAGTGAAAGGTTTACTCACTTGCTAAGTGTTTCTAAAAGTGAAAGGATTGTTACTCACTTATGAAGACGTATGAGCTATTGTGGTATGATGTTTACATAAGAGTCTAGCAAAGGCTAATGTGAACTTATGTGATGACTAAAGGTGATTACTAAAGAGATTTAGATGCTTAACACCTAAAGGGAATGTAAATGAGATGAGGGTCTCACGTTTAGTAAGTCCGGCTCCCCACATGTGTTTTCTCACGTTTAGCAAGTCCGCATTACCCACGGTATGTGTTGTCTCATGATATGGAAACCTCAACGTTTAGTAAGTTAGGGTTTCTAGAAGCAATCTCTTTGACCCTTAACTATGTGCCCACATAGGACTTTAGCTTAGTGGATCCACCTAGATAGCTATGTACGAATGGTTACACCTTAGGCAAGTGTTAACCCTCTCTTTTCGGTATGGGAGTAGAACACCGGATTCCATGTAGCTCTCATGGTCTATGTCGGTTATTGCAATATTTTCTTAATGTAAAAGTAAATGAAGGTATGAACTCTTACTAGGGCTTTCTTTAAGGGTTTATACATAGTGTAAGGGAGGGTATGGGACTTCTCTTACACATTGCACTAGTAGGATCCTAAGAGATGGTTGTAGTAGTGTTGTCTTATGATTATGACGGTTATGACTTATGTATGTTAAAGCTATGTTATGTATGATCGCTATGAATATGGTAAGTTATGATGATATATGATCTTATGAATGTATGCATGAAGTAGGTTGCTTAATGTGATACTTGGCTTTGAATAGGGTTATGGGGTTCTATTCTTGGCATTGCACTAGTATTTCTTGGGTTGTCTACATGTTGGGATGATACTATGTTGGTTTGGACTATGATGCTTATTTTGTGTGCATATTGGATTTACTTGGTAAAAAGCATG